>APFE030304106.1:113368-123950 GCA_000404065.3 Pinus taeda
ATTATTACTTTTATCTATTATTTGATTTTTTAATTTTCTTAATTTTCTTAATTTTTATTTTTGGATCTTCGAACTTAGCCTTTAGAAAAATCACCTAGGACCCAGGACTTAGCACTTATGAGGCGATTAAAACATTTTCTAACCCTCAAGAGATTTTACATCATGACTTTTACAATTTTACATCTCAAGGGGGTGAACCCATTTGACATAAACCCTCATAGACCACCCAGTTCTATGACACAACTATAATCTAGCAGATCAACATACTAGGATTCTCCTAAGATTCTAATGACAAAATTCATTCCGGCTTTGGGGTTAGGCTAAAGGAAAACTCTGCCGATCATGGATCGGTGAGACAAAAAACCTTCTGGAACGTAGATTATCACTAGAAAATTAGATCCACCTAGGCAATTTTTATACATGACTCAGCTTTGCTAAGATTATTTACAATTCACACATGCAGACTGGGTTTACAACATAATATGATAAGGTCTACAATGACTGTCGAATGGCACGAACACGTCAATCAAGCGCTACCCTTTTGCTAAGAAAAGGGGGTGTACTGCTAAGGGTAGTTGACACGTAGTGGTCAACAAGTACATACCTAAATTTCATGTTGTAAGGATGGATAAAAAGAATGACATCATACTCTATCAACCCTGGTATAAGGATTTGGGTACATTCATCTAAACCATAGAGAAACAAGATTTGACATTTCCTTATGAAGGGAAGATGGTCACGTTTCGAGACATAACAAGAAAATCAAAATCAATAAAATCTACATTAGAAGACCTTAAGGATATCTCAAACTTGAGGTTTCAAGAAAGCGAAAAAACTATATCAATGAAGCAAAAAGAGCTTGAAGATGTCATCTGCAGCAAAGACAAAGAAATTTCACGCCTCAAAGATCACCAAAAAAAACTACTTGAACAAGTCAAGAAAGCAAAAGCATCAAAGAAGGAACTCAAGGAGCGTTTATTAGAACAAGAAAAAGAAAATTTGCGTTTAAAGAACCTTAACCAAACATTAGTAGAACAAATCAAGTGTTTAAAAGACGAGAAGCGTGAAGGCCAAAATAAAGTTGACTCAGAGAATGAGGAATGCTTACGTCTCAAAGATCATAATCAAAATCTGCTCAAACAGATTAAAAAACTAAAGGACGAAAATAAATCATTCATGAATAGGTTCAAAGAACTTGTCGCAAAGGAAGCATCAAAATCTCCAGATGTAGCAGTACAAGCTGAAGAAACAAACATCAATTCCACTAATCTCACAGTTCAGGCAAAATCCAAATCCTATTGAAGTAAAAACGTACTTAGAGGTTGCAGTTCAAACAACAGACACCCCAAATGAGGATTTAGTAGTCAAGTCAACAACAACAATGCCCGAACGAGATCAGCAAAACTGCCATAGAAACGTTTAAGGAAGTTCAAAAAAGAAAAATTCCTTATCTACACTCAAAGCACAAGAGTAGACACCTTAATAATTCTACAAATCTGTATCACGCAAAACATAAACAAACTTATGTTCCGAAGAATATTGAAGTGAGCTCAATCCAGTCATACGATAACTATTCACCACACATCTCCAAGGAGCAGAAGATTAATCTAGGATGGGCTGATCCGTTTTCAGTACGCCAATTTTGTCTATTGCTCAGAACATCATATTGTCTTGTATCAACAAAGATGAAAGCTCAGAAACATGAAGATATTCCGAACGACCGAAGAGATACAATCCTTCATCAGTAAGCTTTGAGGACAAAGCTTTTTGAAGGAAAAGGAAATGTTATGAACATAAATTATGTAAAAATAGATAATTACTAATAATCATAATAATATAAATATAATAATAAATAATAAGAAAATTAACTAATGGTTAGTTAGTTAATAATGAAAGGGCATGTCTTAGAGACATCCCTGCTTGTGAAAGGGTACTTACCTGGCTATATATAAGGGTACTTACCTGGCTATATATAAAGGACCCTCATTCTCGATTTTAATCATCCTACATTCATTCTTTTATACAATATACAATTTACAATTTCTATCCTACAATGGATGTCTTTGTCTATGAAGTATTTTAACTATTTCCGTTGCGTATACGACCCTTGGTCGTTACACAATCATCTAAGAGAGTCGAAACAAGCAAGAAGTCAAGACACCTTTCAAGTCGAATTGCAAAAGAAGGAGCCACTATCCAAGAGAAGAGGAATCAAGGGATAAATCTTTGTCTATCTCTCACACGTGCCTCAACTAGGGTTTCTGAAGAGGCCGAAAAATTGCAGGCCTGTAACAAGAGGTCGAAATTCCAAAGAAGCCGAAAATAGAGGTGCAGAAGTTAGTTTGACTATAGCGTTGACATGCAAAAGAAGAGGTGTTAAAGGAAGCCTTGTGACTTGGTCTTGGAGAGGTTTTAAGTCAAGGGTCTTAGTTTTGGAATTCCTCAATTGAAGATTCTATAAGAAGAAGAATTTGGTGGGTTTTCCTCTCAAGATTAGAGAGGTTTTGGCCCTGGCTAATAGCCTTACATCTGGTGTCCTTTGTCTCATTGTTCATTATGTTTTGGTAACTATTTGATGAAAAGAACTCAAAAAATAATCAAGCTAAAGATCTATATAATAAAGAAAAGTAAAAAGTCTTCCAAAGCAGTTATCAACCAAGAGAAATCATCTTATCTCACTACCCTAGATTTCTCAACATGGTATCAGAGCTAAGGTGACAAGTCAATGAAGAGCAACTTAGCAAAGGATATTCAAGGATCGAAGTTCTAAGAAGATTATCAAGGGCATCAAATCATCAAGAAGATCCTCTCATCTTAAAGACATTTTGAGGACAAGTATCACATCATCATCTTAAAGGAAGTCAAAAGCCTAGTTTGTTGAAAGAAGGCATCTACACTTGGAATATTCTTAGGATCCTCACTCAATCATCACCTCAAAGAAGGAGACCTCAAAGACCCTATCTCTACTCAAGGAAAGGATACAAATCAAAGCATCTTGAAGTCCACTCATCCAAGGAAAGCAAGGGCGTTGTAATCATCATCAAAATCAAGAAGGCAGCAGATTGAAGATATTGTCATCAAAGAGCATCTTCTCAAGTAACTATCTTTAATGACCACATCAAAATCTATCAAAATGTCTTTTTGCAAGGAAAGCAACAAGATGGTTGGGGCTTCAAATTTTGTTGCATGGAAGAAAAGGGCATCCCTGAACCTCATAGAAAATGAAGTTATGGAACATGTTAAGGGCTCAATCAATAAACCTCCAAAGGAAGAAGCCCAAGCTCATGCAAAATTCATGAAAGGAGAAGTAAGAGCTCAAAGGATTCTCATAGAATCCATTAAGGATCCCCCCATTCCCTATCTATCAAAATTAGAAACATCAAAAGAAATATATGACAAACTTGTACAATTGTTCTTCGTAAGCACTGTTGATTTGGGGTATACCATCAAATGTGCTCTAAGCCTCAAATTTTACAGGGAGGCTTGGGGACAAGTATTCCAAAGAACCCAGAAAGCGTTTTGGGAACTTCCACCCAGAAGTGATTTTATTAAAATAATTAATATTTTTAATGGGGTTCCTAAGTCTAAACTTAGCAAAATTAAAATATTAATGGGTATTAATCTAATCAAGGGTGAAACTTCTAGAAAAAGCCATGGATCAAATCAAAATGATCTGAGCCTTTGATTATGTTTTAATCTAGGCCGTTGGTTGTCTAACGGGAAGATATAAGAAGGGACTTGAGGTCATTTGGAAGACACACAAAGAGATTGAGAAAATCGATCTTCTGGAGTGAGAAGTTCTCAGGAAGAAAATCGGTTGAGGAGATCTTGCAGCAGAGGGGCAGTGAGAATCCAGGAGAAGGAATTTCGAAAGAGTACAAGGCAGAGAGAGGACAAAAAGACGTCCAAAGGAAGTTTGATGCTAGCCTACGCAGTTCTAACGCAGAGGCAGCGCAATCAATGAGGGGATGTCGACTTTCTGCTGAGGGAATTCAAAGTTCAATTGTCGGAAGCCAGGGGGTGAGTCTGGGAGGCAGGAAAGGCGATTTCTCAGCCAACAGAGGATCTAGAGCAGAGAGGCAGCGTAATACCCAGGAGGCTGTAATGTCCCAAATCAATTAATTTTGGAACAGGCACTTCATATTAAACTATCATGCATTTTCCAGAAGATTGTCAGGTAAAACCAGAACCATAAATCTATAAATTGCACCAAATCCCATTAAAAGATCATAACATGAGAAACAATGAGAAATGCAGCAACCAAAATCCAGCGTTATTATATAATACAGATAGATGCCAATACAATAGTTGGGAATGACCCTCCCGTCTCCAAAATGAAACAAAGAAACAATCTCTACACCTGTGGATTCTGAATGAAACCACCAAGGGGAGATGGGTGCTCGCCCAATCTCTCTAAATCACACGAGGGTTTTCGTCCTGGGGCTGCCAATGGAGTAGAGAACAGAGTTCTCAACCTCTCATACAAGAAACAATACTCAATCCAAGATGTCCTCCAATGGTCTCCTCCTCTTTTATAGATTTGATGGACTCCTCTAGAACCTTCTATTTTATTATTATTTTAATCAAGGAGCACTTTTCCCTCTTTTATTTCAATTAAAATATTCTTTTTAACATGGGAAAATGGTAAATAGGCCATCATGTCTCCCCAGGTCACTGAAACTCTCATCTAACCATCCCATCGTGTAGATCTTCTCGTTCCGGTTCCAACAAGCTATTACACTAAGGTGTTCTGCCACGTATTCCTCCTAAAATGCCACCTTAAGTGTAATTAATTTAGTCAAGCCCACTAATAACTCAGTTTTCTGAAAGTGGTCGAAATGCGCCAGAACGAAAGGCAAACAGTGCGGATGATGGAATCTACCAAGCGAATGTCGTTGGACCTCATAGAAACTCCTCAAAACTCCATTGGAACCCCTGATGACATAACCTGCTCCACGGAACTGGCCATCCCCCACCCTGGAAATCCACCTTGGTTGTACTATGAAGAAGAATAAAAATGGGGACATGACAGTCCTCCCGCCCCAAGATTTCTTGCTCTCAAACAATCCAAACCTGTGGACCAATCTGGTGGCCCAACACAACTGAGACCCAATGCTCGGATTCCATACGAACCACTGGTCCACATCACTCCTCCAAGCTATCGAAACATGATTGAATCCTCCAATACCTGGATCCCATGTCTGTCTCTGACCCAACCTGCTACTAGTAGATCCACCTGGATCTCAATGCCACTAAGAAGGAGCATCAATGCTCCATGGCTCCTGCTATCCTATAGCTCTGGTTGTGAATCCTGCCCCACCAACTGCATACCAACTCATCACTTCTCTCCAATCCAACTCTCGGCATAAACCAAGGTCAATCTCATCATGCTGATGTTGTGCTAAGATACTGATGAGTGGCCAGCCTAAATCTTGCTGCCAACTGAAGCATGTAACATCCCTCACCTCTAAGGGCTCCGACAATACAATGCCTCTGACTAAAAATGATACTCCATCAGTAGGGTACCAGCTCATGATCTCTCGCTAGTCCAATGCATGGATTCCTGAGCAAGGAATACATCTGCTATGCTGATACTGATCCATGCTCAACCCCTGAGGCTCTACCCGGTCAATCAAAACATGTCCGAGAAATTCTGCCTTCCTCCCTATAATGGCAAGAAGTGGGCGCACTGTGCTGCAAGCCCCATAATATATACTCCTAGAGAGGGTCACTCCCTAAAAGTCCTGTAGCTCTGCCAGCTTCCTGTGCATCTACCAGCACCTCATCAGTGGGTTGGCCTAAAGATGGATGCATCACCTTCTCCAACAGCTCCTGCCATCTACTAGCCTCCTGCAAGACTACCCTGTCAATATCCAACATCTCCTGAGGACAACTATCTGCAAATACTGTCACCTTAATAGCTGTTTGTACATCTGTCTGCTCCTCATCAATGACTGACCCCAAGGGTGGCTGCTCATCCTCCAACTGGCCCTCCCAAAAAGGGTCATCATGCATGTTGTGCACCTCATTCTCCTCAGCTGACTCATGCCTCATCATATCCTGCTCATGCTGACTCATCACTAGTGACACTATCCTAAATGTCTCTCCTGGGACCCACGGACTTCTCATCATATGAATCTGGCCTGATGTTAATGACTCGCCATGACTCAAGCCTCTCTATGTGCTCTCTATCCTGAATCATCAGCTGCTCATCTGCTCCCTGACCTCTTTCCCACATGGGAACAATTAACTGCTCCTCGTACTCCTCTACCACACATGGATGCATATCTGGGCTACTGTCATCAACTCCATATGACTGCTCGTGCTCCTCTCAGGTATCATCGTATGAACCAATGGACTCGTCCAACGAAGAGTCCTCATCCTGACAAACATAAAGAATATCTCCCTACTCTACCGCTGTCATCTCCTCAGTGTCACTCAAGCATGAGTAGTCAAGTCCCCAAGGTCCTTTGCAGACAAAGCAAAGTCCCTTCCTCATCTCATTCTCGCTGCATGAGCCCCCAAACCTGAGCTGCTCCTCCATGGTCAACTGTCTCCTGAACAGCCTAATGTTCTGCTTGTCCACCTTCTCAGCTAGACCATAAGCAACAGGTGAGACCAACTGCTCTCTCCTCCAATCAGACAACAATCAAGACTGAACTCCCGACAGATCACCTCATGGCCTCTCATACATGAGGACAAGACGAACTGCATGTGTGCTATGACTCTGTTAGGATGATGTTTCCCAATGTTGAAGAAGCATTGGAACATCTACAAGATCAAACCATCACATTCTAAATCAAACATGACTTCATAAGTCCTAGTTATAGCCATAACTTCTAAAATCTCAGGCTTCTTCCCAAATGTAGGACTTGCATTGTTGTCTAAGTCGTAAAAAGTATCCACTATCAACTTGAAAACTCTCCCGATAACATCATCATTGTAAGGAGCTCTAGGGGCAGTTAGTCTCATGATGTGACTGAGACAAGATGCAACTCAGAGTCTAACCCAATGTTGCACGAAGCGGGAGCAAAGCGGAAGCGCGAAGCGGAAGCGCGGAGCGCGGAAGCGTCATTTTCCAAAAATCTAGGAGGCGAAGCGTCCGCAGAAGCGTCTGCTATATATATATATTTTTTTATATTTTTTTGCATTTATACTCAAAACAAACATCCCAAATACCAAATTAATTGTAGAAGACATGAAAACATGTATATTTTTGCATAAATCAAGATAGATATGGCATCCATGATTCCATTGTAGTTACTAGTATGTACAACAATCATCTATATTCTAGCTATTACAAACATACATCAAATTTACAGAATATAATTTTAAATATCAGATATACATAATCTCAGATTGGAGTTTATAAACTTTATAATTCCACATGGCTGGTGTTTATAAACTTTATATACTCTATAGGGTTACCTTAGCCTTGGCACAGTATTATTCATGTAAATTTATAAAGTTTATAAACAATCATTGGACAGCTTTGCATTGAATGTTTGACGTAGATTTCGCCGGAGGTAAGTATTCAACGAGCTAACTTTGAATAACATTTCTGAATTAGCTAGCGATATAAAGGCCAGTAATTAATATGGTATTCAACGTAAAAACTTTGAACAGTAGCAACATTTGAAAGCGATATCAGATCAGCCAGCAATTAAGAAATGTATAAATTTATACTTGACATTAGGGTTTTATTTTATAATAATAGCAGTAGCGATGTTAATGTCTCCGTATCTTTGGTTAATAAACAAATCTCGATTATAACTAATTGTAGATATCAAAATTATTGTTTGGGCATACAAATCTAATAAATAAACGAGTGTTTAGATAGTATCAAAATGGTTGTTAAGATTATTCTTCAGATAATATTAAAATGGTGGTGTATTGTTTTTTTAATTAAAGCAAAAGCATGGCATCAGTAAAATATAATTTGAGGTACGCGATGGCGGCTACGACCACCTGCCTCCCCGAGTGGATTGGATTGCCAATGCTTTCGCTCACGTTTTTATAAGATTATGCGTTTTCTTTCGCTTCAAACCTTTTATTAAAACACTTAATGTCAAATTTTTTATTACTTCACGCTTACCTCCTGTCAAATGTTGACAATACCCACATGACAAATATTTTTTAATGGAAAGCTGATGCGTATGGTTCATGCAACTATTATATGTGTTTACATTTGCGGGCGTTCAATCTTTTACAGAATATAATTTTAAATATCAGATATACATAATCTCAGATTGGAATCGCACTTCCTCAAATGGCAGGAATTGCCAAAAAATCCCGGAATCGCGCCACCTAGTTTTTGGAAGCGCGATTCGCCCATCGATTCCGGGACGCTTCGCTTCGAAGCACGCTTCGGGCTTAGGATCCGGGTGGGGCGATTCCTGCAACTATGGTCTAACCCCTTTACAAGGTTCCTCCAAGAACTTGTGTTGTAGGAGAGCAAGCATAGCAAGTTTTAGAGTCCAAATTAGTTTCTTTCCATCTAACTGGCTCACTTTGGAAAGGATTGCATCTAGTTCATCAAGTTTGAAAATAATTTTCCATGTGACCCTCATGTGCTTCAAATTTGTCCCAAGTGCAAGGATTTTGTGTCCAACTCCCTGCCCCTTATGTACATCCTTTGGCTGTTCTTTTTGAAGAATGGCATAGATCACCTTTGAGAAGGGTCTATTGTTTGGTTTCTTTATTTGGTCCATATTGCAGTTTATTAAGGTATTGTTGTGTTGGTGTATAAGGTGCTTGAGAGACTCCATTATTCAGCAAGCATCATAAATCACTGAGTCACACAAGATATATCAATAATGACAGTACAAGGCACATGACAATTTGTGACAACAATATTAATTTGCCAATATACTACAAACAGGCTCTAGACAATACATGCAACTGTGATACAAACTCAGTATTTATACTCTTGACATTTGCTTGATTGAAGATAAGGAAAATTAAAGAATAACACCTAGTATGCGCGTTGTCCCAGAGGGTTTCGACTAATCACCAGCTCCAAAAAAAGCAATCTTCGGTGATTAGAATCGGCTAACGCTCTAGAAATTAGCATGTTCTTCCCTTGATGTTTTGGCAGCGAGATAAACTCCAATATAATGTTCAACAGTACCTTTTGGCAACTGGAATGGATGAATCAGTTCGATAGTTCTCTGAAGGAGTCCAAACCTTAGATTTTATCAGCAGTGAAGGTTCCAACATTTTATCTTTAGTTGGCAACAATCATACTATCTCCTCAAGTCTCAATACAACTTGGAATAGTGAGATCAGTGAACTGATAATCTACACAAGAGTGTTCTTCAGCACTCGATGAAAGTCGGCCTTACTACTGAGCTATGATATATTCAGTGATGCAAAGACAATGCTGACCTTGGCTTCAAGCGTGGCAATTCATTCAGTGATCGACCAACAGACTTCAGTGGGACATGCAACATACAGACTGCCTTCACGCTCCCTTTCCATGCACATAGGTCGCACCAAATTTTATTTTTGTGATCAAGGAATTACCACACAACGTTAAGTGCACTGCACTTGTCGAGCTATCAGATACAACGTACTGGTAACTCTGTCATCCACATAAATCTGTTTCAACAATCAAAATACAATCGCTCGGTTCAGGTGGATACAATCCATACTCTGCTATTTTTGCATCCCCAACGCTCAGATTGCACCATTTTTTATTGCGGCTACAGGTACGCATAGGTACTTAGGTGTTGTCCAATCCTTGCATAGCACGACCAATGATTTAACCTCTGTGATTGCGCATTCAACCTTTTGCAGGATCGTAGCAGAAGTGTAGCCCTGTGCCCACGCGTTGTAGCATAAAACTCCACGACTAGTAGCGTTGACTAATCCTCTGACTCTTAAGTGACCAATCAATCCACTGCTTTCAAGTTTGCGTAGATCTTGGTAATACAAGATCTCGACTCCGCAAAGAGGGAAGAAGTCTACGGCAGTCACCAATTTCGGCAGATGATGGAAACATGCTCAGAACTGCATATGACGGCTTCACCTTATAAGTCGCATAGTGAGCCACACGTGAAGGGGTATAGGGCCCGCAAGCAACCATATTCGCACTTGATACGATCCTCCTGCCACTGATCGCACGGATCGTTTCTTGACTCTGGAACTTGATATATTTTTTTTGTTTCCAGAAGGAACCCGTGCTGCAATGGTTCCAACTCTCACTTTCCACTAAAACAATAATGAAGCGACCACCTTTATGCTTCATGCCTTGGAAAAATGTTTTGACACCAACCAAAAGCTTTACGAAGCCCTTTAAATAATTCATCTAACTCTGCCTTGGAATGATTTCTTTACGATCCCCACCAAAAAAAAAAATCTGTTAACATTCAATAATACCAGTGTTCCACGGGGACTCGCCCCCCCCCTAGGGGTCTAGTTTCCTCGCTCCCCCGCGCTCCGAGGACTTGGGGACGAGTAGGGGACGTTTCCCCACGCTCCCAAAATGGAGTAAACTCAGGGGGACGTGCCAGGGAAACGTTTCCCTTCCCTGAGGGGACGTTTCCCCATGCTCCCAAAAAAATGGCCTTGCTTATAGTTT
>APFE030304106.1:134389-155715 GCA_000404065.3 Pinus taeda
GCTAGGATGACCTCCATTGATCTGGGATCAATGATACTGGTCTGGGACCAGTGGTAGGAGTTGTACCATACTATGACGCTGACTTCGGGTTGGTTGAGACTGGTTTGGGACTAGTAGTACATACTCTGAGACTGACTTCGTGTCAATGCAGTGCTGGTCTGGGACCAGTGAGAGTGGTACATACTATGACGCTGACTTCGGGTCGGTTGAGACTGGTTTGGGACCAGTGGTACAGTCTCTGAGACTGTGATACTGGTCTGGGACCAGTGGTAGGAGTGGTACTTACTATGAAGCTGACTTCGGGTCGGTTGAGACTGGTCTGGGACCAATGGTACGCACTCTGAGACTGACTTTGAGTCAGTGGAGGATGATATTGGTCTGGGACCATTGGAGTTGTACTCACTATGACGCTGACTTCGGGTTGGTTGAGACTAGTCTGGGACCAGTGGTACATACTCTGAGACTGATTTTGAGTCAGTATGATACATCCTCGATCATTTCTTCTTGTTCATAATTCGGACAAAAGCAGAGCAAAACAGAGCAAAGCAATGCAGCGCATAACAGAGCGGAGCCGTACAGATCAGTACAGGGCAGAACAAGACAAAGCAGAACAGGCAGAATAGGGCAGAGCAGGACAAGGGTCAGGTTGTACAGGACAGTGCATTTGATGGATGAATAGCAACGACCGATAGATAGATTGCAGATGAAGTTCTCCCTAGTTGAAAGTGAGTGTTAAAATTGGCAACTAGGGAAAAATTTCATGTGGGTCATCTTATTCATGGCTGATAATATTTTTATTAGATTTCCCTCATCGAGAGGTGTAGGATTGATATAAAGATCATCCAATTCCGATAAGTATTCATGGAGATATGAATTTATTTTGATTATGAAATTATTATCAAGCTGACCTACAACTCATGTAGGCTCAGAAGCCCAATAGTCGCATCTATTCAATCACCAACATTGTGTATAAATATAGGACGACTTTTCCTCATTTGGACTCACTCATCTCATCACATCTCTCTCTCTACTACGCAGAAAAGAGTCTCTTCTCTATTGCATAGAAAAGAGTCTCTCCCTCACACATTTGAAGCCAGAAGCTGCCGAAACTAAAGTTGCAACTGCAGAAGTAAAGTTTGACCTGCATGGACTAGAAGATCTCATCATCTAAACTGCGTTGTAGGTTCATCTGAACCTCCTCTGGAAGCCGCAACTTTTGATGGTGGAATCAAGCCAATCCGACGACCAGTTTGTGAGATATCGTCTACCCTAGTTTGATGATGAAGCCACTGATGTTGATGTTGCTAATCTAGGGTTTGCTACTGCTGATATAAATCATATTTATTGTGCTATTTCTCTCTGTTGAATTATTGAAGATAAAAGAAGATTTGATCAAAGGGTTTCCCCACACATTGTGGGGTTTGTCCCCAGCTAGCCGCCACATCTTGTATCTCTTGTGTTGGCTTGTGTTTGTCAATCGTTTAATGTTCTATCTGCACTTTACTTTATGTACATGTGATTGCTAATCTGTGGAATATAACAAGAAAAAGAAGTAAATTGTTATAAGCATAGAACATAACATAACTTAACAGGTTAGCAGTGGCAATGTTATGGGTAGCACACTGCAGCATGATGAGAGGGGATGCAGTGTAGATGCAGCTGTGGCAGGGCCATGGGCAGCAGCATGGATGCAGAGGGAGTTGTCGTACAGATGCAACAGTGGTAGTGGCAAAGCCATGGGCAGTAGTACAGGATGCAGCAGTGCAGAGGAAGTTGGGCGGGGAGGACTAGCATCAGCACAGGGACTGATGCTGGATGATCAGGGTGATACTCAGTGAGGAGTATTGCTAGAGCACAGTCCTCGCTAAGAGGGAGTGTTGATTTGGGGTAGAGTCGGATGTGCTCTAGCCATGAAAATTGGTGGAGAGGCTAAAGCACATGAGATCTCCAAGACCCAAAAATGGTTTGCAAAGATTGTAACTAGTTTGGGAGATATTAAAATAATTAATATTTTTAATGGAGTTCCTAAGTCTAAACTTAAGAAAAATAAAATATTAATGGTTATTAATATAACACCGGGTTAGAAGGTTCCAAAAGTCATGGATCAAGCCAAATCTAATCTTAGCCGTTGATTAGAGATTTAATCTCGGTCGTTGATGGACCAACGAGAAAAGTATAACAGAAGGCTTGAGGGTCAATTGGAGAACACACCAAGAGAGATCAAGAACTCGATTTTTTGGGACATGGTTTGCTGAGGAAATCGAGTGAGTGATCAAGGTTGCAGTTGAGGGGCAGTGAATACATAGCAGAGAGGCAGAGTTAGTACCAGGAGGATCAGCGCAAAGCCGGGAGAGGGACGCAGAGCTAGCTAGAGGCCACGCAGAGGCAACCAGGAGCTGCGCAAAGCCAGAGAGGGCCAACATGTGACACGCAGAGGATCTAGGGGCTAACGCAGAGGCTCCAGAAGCTGAAGTAGAGCCCAGAGAAGTTGATGCAAGGCATAGAGGCAACACTGGGAACATTTCGTGGGACAAACTGAGAGCTGGAGAGACGAATAGGGTGAAGCAGTCCCTATCAGAGTGGCGCAGAACAGCAGAAGCTACATTGTTGCTGTGGGATCGTTCATCCGATGTTTTAGCCAAAATATCTGTCTCAGACTGAGAGTTACTATTGCCGAGGGCATTCTCTATTGGGTGAGCCATTTCTAGCACCCAGGTTGTATTTTGAAAGTGCATAATAATAAAACCCTCTGAATAGCTACATTGGTTTTCCCGCATTGGGTTTTTCTGGGGACATTAGTCCAAAAACAACGGTGTCACTTGCGTGCTTGTTTACTTTCAGTTGATGATCTGTATGTGTTGATACTGTACTAGTATTTATTTTTAGTATTTACATGGTAAATAACTTGTTAAGTAATTGAACAAGTAGGAAAAATAAATCAGATAGTATAGGAAGAATTTCTAATGGGTTAATCTTAGAAATTCCAACATCATTGTCATGTATGAATTACCCATTTGGGCATGTTAAATATTGTAAGAAAAATTATATGAGTCAAATTAGAGTCAAAAGACCCTCCAAGTCCATGTCAAATGTGCAAGCATCAAGTCAGCCGCATAAAGCAACAAGTCGGCCTAAGGACACTTCAAGTCGGCCTAAAAGGATGTGTCAAGAAGCCTATATATAGAGCCATCGACTTCATCTGAAAAGCACTCACTCAAGCACAAGAAATTTCGATCAAGGGACAAGGAGAAGCCTCCTATCCTGGTGAAGAAAGAAGAAGGAAGAATTGAATTGTTTGGATATGTTTTAAGGTGAAAATCTCTCACACGTGCAAGGAAGATTGGGTACTATCTATTGTTGCAGAAGTCAAGTTATTATAGTCATCTAAGAGGGCCGAAACAAGAAGGAAGTCAAGACACCTTTCAAGCCGAATTGCAAAAGAAGGAGCCACTATCCAAGCGAAGAGGAATCAAGGGATAAATCTTTGTCTATCTCTCACACGTAGTGCAACTAGGGTTTCTAAAGAGGCTGAAAAATTGCAAGCATGTAATAAGAGGCCAAAATTCTAGAGAAGTTGAAAACAGAGGTGCAAAAGTCAGTTTGACTAGCGTTGACTTGCAAAAGAAGATTTGTTCAAGGAAGCCTTGTGACTTGGTCTTGGAGAGGTTCTTAAGTCAAGGGTCTTAGTCTTGGAATTCATCAATTGAAGATTCTATAAGAAGAAGAATTCGGTGGGTTTTCCTCTCAATATTGGAGAGGTTTTGGCCCTGGCTAATAGCCTGTCCTTTGTCTCATTGTTCATTATGTTTTGGTAACTGTTTGATGAAAAGAACTCAAGAAATAATCAAGCTAAAGAACTATATAATCAAGGAAAGTAAAAAGTCTTCACAAGCATTTATCAACCAGGAGAAATCATCTTATCTCACTACCCTATACTTCTCAATATGTGCAAGAAGGGGGACCGATTTATTTAGAGGGTGATAAAGTGTTTTCCTACAATATAATGGAAGCTTCTCCCTTGTTGTAATTCTCAGAAGAAAAACACTTCTGCAGAAGAAAATAAAAGACACAATGTCGCAAGTTTTCCCCGAAGTTGGGGTTTCTTAGCTATATCTTGTGTTCTATGTGTGAGATGTGTTTGTCTTCTAATTTATTTATTTTTCGTTGTGTGTGTTAAGTTAGAAAACTCAGTGTATTTGCAATTTAAGTTTCCAGTGCAATAGTTGTTTGTATTTCTGGTTTTTGCACTGAGAAAATTGCAAATCAGTTACTAGGTTTTAAGGAAATCTAATAGAGTATGACGTATGAACCTTTTTGCAATACAAGTAACAACCAACCCAAAAGAAAGGACAACATAATGGTGGATAATGGAATTTGTTAAGTATGGAAATGATATGGGCATATTACCCTCAACAAAACGCCCAATAATACCCCTCTCCCTATTCCCTGCTAGATGTACTTAGTAGAAAAAGAAAGAAGAACATCAAAGTTGAATAAGGCACTGATCAAATATTCAACTCCATAATTCCTACAGGGCAAGTTTTCCCTTTCTTCTTCTTTCTTGTTCTTTCCTCTTGTCTCTTCTTTCTTTATGCAATTTCCATACCCCATGGGGCAATTGTAAAAAAAGTCACTACCATGATGGACTTGTGTAAAAGGCTTAGCTCCTTAGGACCTAGTTACTAAGGAAGTCACTCCAAAGTGTTTTTTTCACTTAATTAATTATTTTTTCCAATGTTGCGAAAATCATTGTCGGCATTAAATCGGCAAGGGAAAAAAAGTGGAAAAAATCGTAAAATACAAAAATATTCATTTTTTTTCAATTTTTTTAATATCTAAAGCATCTACAACATAAAATAAATACATTGACACATAAATATGATAAAAAAACTAATATATAAGATGTGTAATATCATTTCTAGTGCTACATCACACATAACAGTGAATCATGTCCACAATAGTAAGTCCTGACCCTTGACTCCCAACTCAACTTCAAAATATCAACAAAAAATATAATAATGTATCTCATATCATGAGTCATAATGTCATATACAATGAAATGCGCCAAATAACTAATACTACTGATTTCCTCTGCCCCTCTTGCGAGAAAATGCAATAGATTTCCCTTTCCCTCTAGATGTAGATGCCGGTGGAGTTGGTATTGGACTTTGTTGTGCTCTAGAAGCCGGAGAAGTAGGAGCTAGAGGAGGTAGACCACGTCCTCTACTGGTGGCAAGGGTAGCCTGGGTAGGTGGTGTCACTTCCTCCTCCTGTTGCTCCTCCTCCTCCCCCTCTATGCCTTCCACTACCTCCTCTAACCAATCATCAGCAAACTCCACGAGAGGCCTCTCGGCCTCAACCCTCCATGTAGCAGTGGTGTCAATCCCATCCAATGAGATGGCCTCAATATCATGTATCTTCTCAACTTGTCTCACCCACAATCAAAGATTGTAGTAGACGTAGACCATGTCATTAAGTCATTGGGACTCCAACCTGTACAAAGATCATAAAATAAAAATTATAAAAAAAAATTATTATTTAATGAATTCAAAAAATTAATTGGAAATTTGGAATATTTTAAGTTTTAAGTTTAATCTGTTGCGCTTCTTGTTGTGTATTTTTTCAAATAAACTCCAGTTGTGCTCGCATCCTTAGGAGCTACATGTTTGGCTGAGGATTCGAATGGCAAGCTTTTGCAGATGGGGTACTCTGGCACCATAGCGAGTCGACCATGCATCTACAACAAAATTACAAATAAGATAAACATAGAAAAAAATGAAATTTGAAAGTTGAAGCAAAGTATGAAGTTATGAACTTGAAGAGAATGAAATTTGAAACAAACTAAAAAATACCTAGCATTTGAGTCTTCCTATCAACCACAGCCATCTCAAAGCCAAATGTGCCACTTGTCATCCTGTATATCTCCATTTCTTTGGAGATTTCTGCACGTTCTGTTGGAGATCGCACCATCCACTAAACACAGGTTAAGAATCCATCCATGATCTCAGCATCAAATAAGAACCCACATGGGTAAGAAAATGCGGGGTTCGGGTAGATCCCTACAGCATGAATGGGACGATGGAGTGTGTTGTTCCATCGTTCATCAATCAATTCCCGTAGGAGGATTTGTTTTTGAAACCCCTCATCTCCTTTATCATCATAGTAGGCCCAAATGGATTCTTTGGCCCTATCCATGGCCTCATACAAATAGCCCATTGTGGGCTTCTTACCATCAACTAATCGAAGAACCTTTACCAAAGGTCCAGTAACGGTGCACACCTCCTGCACTCCCGCCCAGAAGTTTTCCTGATATGAAACTAATCTGCATATGGCCTCTCCTTCTAGTTTGCGTCTAAATGTTAAAGCATGCCACCCCTCTGAAAGAAGCATTCTCTTCACATCCCATATAGAATTCAAGAGGGATTGAAGAGATATGAAATTGGTGGCAAATCGTCTAATGGCAGGGTGCACCAACTCCTTGTTGTTGGCGAATTTTCTCATCAAGCTAAGCACAGATGCATGATTATGTATAAATTTTGTAATGCTTTTTGATGAGTCAACAATATCTTTGACAAAGGAAATTTTTACTATGTCTTCTAACTTCAAATCAATACAATGTGCAGCACAAGGTGTCCAAAATAAAGTAGGATGCCTCTCCATAAGCATTTTGCCAGCAGCAACATAATTTGCAGCATTGTCCGTTATGACTTCGACAACATGTTCTGCACCCACCTCCAAAATAAACACATCCAGCAAATCACATAATAACTTTTCATCTTTGATATGTTAAGATGCATCAACAAATTTCATAAACATTGTCCCCTTGGGCCAACTAACCAAGAAGTTTATAAGGGTTCTCCCCTTTTGGTCGGTCCAACCATCTAATGTCACATTGCATCTTGTTCATGCCTATCATGCCCTAAACTCCTCCAACCTTTTGGTGCAGTCAACCTTTTCATCTTGAATAATGCAGCCTCTAAAGTCATCATAAGAAGGGATTTTGTACCCTGAGCCAACAACTACAATAGCATCAACAGCAAGCTGAAAAAATGGATTATTCCTTGCAACGATGAAAGGAATATCACTCCAAAGGAGAAACTTGCTCAACAACTTGTCAGCTTGTTCTTTCTCATTTTTTTAAGCCTTGAAATGATAGATGGTTGTGAACCAGACATGGTTCTAGGAACAAAAAATGATGAGGTAGCTACAAGGTTGGTTGTAGACATTGATGCTGAAGTAGAACCAGTGCCACTTCCATATTCACCTCCTAACACTCTCCCCGCTAGTTGCTTCTTCAGATCTTCTTTGGTTACTTTGTCTTGCTCTAATTCTTCCAATGATCTCATGGCTCTTCGTATGATTTCCGCATTTGTATTGGTGCAAGGCCCTACATCACGTCCAGAGATTTATGCAAGGTAATGCTTCAATCTATAACCCCCCCTACATATGTTGCCCACACAACTTGCAAGACAAGTTCATTCTATCAAACCCTCCATCAGAGTCAACAAATTCCCACAAAGGGTCCAATTTTCTTGGCATGTTTGTAACTTGGTTGAACTCCTGAGTTTTAATGTAAGATGAAGTTTGAAGTTGAACCTATGGCACAATAAGAATTGCATGCTAAAAATAAATAAAAAATAAAAATTACATATATGACACAACACATTGAATTTTTTACAAACAAACAAAAAAACCTCAACTCAATTCAACAATAATAGAAAAAATGCACATTCAAACCCAATAAAAAATGATGCAAAAAAATAGAGCATAAGAAAAAATTAAACTAATAAATCTAACAATCAATTTTTTGCATTTTTGACAAAGATGAACTCTCTCCACTCTATGCAACAAAAATTAGAAAAAAACACCATCAAATCCACTCAAAAATCATTGATAATCAATGCGTTATAGAAACCCAAGCAAAAACAAGAAAAAACCAAAACAAAATGGCCAAATTTGGTGCCCATACCTAGAAACCACGGTTTGCCGAAGAAATTTGGCCCAAACACGAAGTTCTCTTGCTTGGGATGCTAAAATCCCTCGTTTTTCTCCTCCTCTGCCTTAGTAGACGCCTTCCTCTCCTCCTCAGCTCTCAAACAAGTCCGTTGTCTACTAAAAATGACAAATAAAACTCATAATTTTGCTTATAAAACGCGTTGTCCCGGTGCCCTGCGATTTTTTTTATCGTAGATTTTTTTTGAAAAAATCGCGATTTTTTCAGCGATTTTTTGGATAAACAAAAAAAAAACCTTATAAAATCACGCGATATTATCGTCTGAACCAAAAAACCGCAATTTTTTCAAATAATTGCGATTTTCGCAACACAATTTTTTTCTTTTTAGTGATAAATAATTAATTGAGTTTTTTCACTCACACCCTCCAAAGTTGGAGTGAGTCTTAATAACTAGGCCTTGAGTGTGTTTTCTAAGTCTAGAGTCAATGTATATTACCATGCTAGCCATTATCTTGAGTCTCGCAGAATTACATTATGTTTTTAAGGGATTTTTTTAATAATTCAAAATTTCCTCCATAACGGAAATTTTTAATTAAAATTTGTGTAACAAAATAAAAAAAGTGGTACTAGGAAGTTTTGTATGGCATGTAGGTTCTCGTTTTTCATACTCAAAGTGCCAACATTATCTTAGTACCCACCTTTGGTGGAAAATATTGATGCTTCCTCATGAAAACCAATTTTACCCAAATAGGTGAGGAAAAAGACACAAAAATCAAGAAATTAAATAAAACAAAACATGTCAGAAATATATCTCTCCTTGTCTCTTGTCAAAAATGAGGGTCTCAATCACTAAAGAGGATTTGAGTAAGCACTCAAGAGTGAGTTAAGTGATGAGTCACAAGCCAAGTCAAGATGCCAAGTTAGGTCGAGTTGGCTCCTCGTGAGGCATTGTTAGAGGCTCACGAGTTGGGATAGTTAAGATAGTCCATGTAAGGCCGAGTTAATTTGAGCATAGTGCGAGTTCACTTCTCTAAGGACGCACACTCCCTCTCATGATACGCACTCACACATAGAGCTACGCATGCCCTCAAGGAGATACACATGCCCTCTTGATGATTCAACTTCCTCCACTTGGAAACTCGCACCTCGTCTTGGGATTATCACTCTTAAGATCTCCTCTTATGCATCAAAGCTCTTGCCTCTTGTGCAAACAAGCGTGAAAGAGTTGGAACTCTTGGGGAAGCTTTGTTTCTATTGTATTGCTCTATTATTTTGAATAAAAAAGGCTTTGGAGGCTACATGGTGTGTTGATCTGTTGGAATTTCTAAGTTTGACACGTTAGGAACCCTTCATGCACTTTACTGAAGGAAATAGAAACAAGCACAGAAGTGACACCGTTGTTTTTGGACTAATGTCCTTGGAAAAACCCAATGCAAGAAAATTTGTGCAGCTATTTGAGGGTTTGATTTATTAAGCAGTTTTAGGATACAATCTGAGTGTCAAATCCAGCTCACCCAATGGAGAAAAATCTCAGCAGTAGTACCTCACTACTCGGAAGCAGATATTTCGGCTGAAACCCCGGCTAAACACTCTAGTAGCTCCACAGCTCCAATCTGCTCCACGAAACCCCAACATTAGCCTCTAGGGACTGCGTCAGCCTCTCTCTGGACCAGTGTTAGCCAAGCGTCACTCCGGCTTGGCCTGTGTCAGCCTCTGGAGGCACTGCGTCAGCCCTCTGTGTTGATTTGGGGTAGCATCAAATGTGCTCTAGCCACAAAATTTGGTGAAAAGGTTGGGGCACATGAGATCTCCAATACCTGAAAAGGATTTGGGCAGATTCTAAACAATTCAGGAGATATTAAAATAATTAATATTTTTAATGGAGTCCCTAAGTCTAAACTTAGGGAAAACAAAATATTAATGTGTATTAATATGAAACCGTGTTAAAATGGTCCAAAAGACATGGATCAAGCCAGATCTAATCTTAGCTATTGATTAGGGACTTAATCTCGGTCGTTGATATGTCAACGAGAAAAGTATAAGAGGAGGTTTGAGGGTCACTTGGAGAACACACCAGAGTGATCAGTCATTCTATTCTCTAGAGCGGGGTTTGCTAAGAGAGATAGAATCAGTGATCGGAGTTGCAGCTGAGAGGCATTGAGTACAGAGAGACAGGGAGGCAGAGATAGTGTCGGGAGAGCAGCACAGCAGCCGTGGAGAGTGACACAGTAATAGCCAAAGCTCACACAGGACCATGCAGAGGTTGCCGAGAGCTGCGCAGAGCTTCAGAGAGGCTAGCGTTGCTGACGCAGAGGGCCAGAACACTGATGCAAACCCATCCGAGGTGACATAGGGCCAACGCTAGGCAGAGGGGCTGACGCAGTCCAGGATGGCTGATTGGGGTTTCTGGGGCAGATTGTAGCTGAGGAGCTGTCGAAAGGATTATCCGAGGTTTTAGCCAGGAAATTCGATTCAAACTGAGAGGTATTACTGCCAAGGAAATTCTTTGTTGGGTAGGTCAATTTCGGCACCCAGATCGTACTTTGATATTTCTTAATAAGAAAACCCTCAGATAGTTGCACCGGTTTTCCCACATTGGGTCTTTCCGGAGACATTGGTCCAAAAATAACGGTGTCATTTGGTGTGATTGTTTCTGTTTCCTTCAGTTGTTGATCTGTAATATGTTGAGCATGCACTAGTGTTTATTTTCAGCATTTACATTGTAAATAACTTGTTAAGTAATGGAACAAGTAGGTAGGAATAAATCAAATAAAGTGCATGAAGGGTTTCTGACTAAGTAGACTTAGAAACTTCAACATGGTATCCCCTTTGCGTCTCCCATGCTGGCCCTCTAAGGCACTGCGCAGCTCCTGGCTATCTCTACGTGAGCCCTAGATGGCTCATCGTGAACCCTTGGCTGCTTCTGCATCTCTCTTTCCGGCTACTGCGCTGATCCTCCCGGTGTTATCTCTGCCTTGTATTCACTGCCCCCAGCTACAACTCTAATCACTCTGTCAACTTTCTCAGCAAACCCAGCCCAGAAAGTCGAAATCTTGATCTCTTAGTGTGTTCTCCAAGTGACCCTCAAGCCTCCTCTTATACTTTTCTCGTTGACAAATCAACGACCGAGATTAAATCCCTAATCAACGGCTAAGATGAGATTTGCCTTGATCCATGACTTTTGAACCATTCTAACACAGTTTTCTATTAATTCACATTAATATTTTATTTTCCCTATGTTTAGACCTAGGGACTCCATTAAAAATATTAATTATTTTAATATCTCCCAAACTATTTAGAATCTGCCCAAACCCTTTCTGAGTATTGGAGATCTCATGCGCCTTAGCCTCTCCACCAATTTTCGTGGCTAGAGCACATCCGATGCTACCCCAAATCAACACTCCCTCTTAGTGAGGACTGTGCTCTAGTAATACTCCTCATTGAGCATCACTCTGATCATCCAACATCGGTCCATGTGATGATGCTACGCCTATTTCCCAACATCCTCTGCAATGTTGCATCCTGTACTGCTACCCATGGCCCTGCTACTACCATTGTTGCATCTGTACTGCAACTCCCTCTGCATCCGTGTTGTTGCCCATGGCCCTGCCACTACCACTGTTGCATCTGCACTGCAACCCCTCTCATCATGCTACATCGTGCTGCCCATAGCACTACCACTCCTAACTGTTGCACTGCAACCCAGTTACTGAGAAGTAAGTAACTGATCTCCCAACTCATACATCTCCGTCAGGCTAGAAACACTCCTGATGTTGAAGCTCCCTCTGTCACTAACAAGTGCTCCCTCTGTGACCTCTGCGCTGTTGCAACAACTATGTGCATCTCACACCGTTGCACACCTCTCTGTGCCATCCTACACTAGTGCAACACTCCCATGCTTCTCGCACTGTTGTAGCCTACTAGCCTCGCACTGTCCTAGGAATCCTACACTGTAGCTCCCTCTATCGCTCCATCCGCATCCGTCTCTACTAACATCACCAGTACTGCAACTCCTCTTCGGGTTTCCCGTAGCAAAGTCTAATCCAAGAGGCTAGGTACCTCGAGGATCCTGCCCCTCATCACTTGTAGTCCGCCTAAGTACAGCTCGATGTCTCCCCACTTCCGTTCAAGTGGTGTGTGTGTACTCATGGCACAGTCATCGTCTATCTCCACTTCCTTCTCTGCCCTTGCTGGCACTACCTTGGTCTGGGAGGCCTCTCCTTACTCTTCTTCCTTGGACACTGGGTCGCATAATGACCTAGTTCCCCATAGTGGAAGCAATTGACCTTGGAGAGGTCCTTCTTTCGTTCCTCCTGCTTTCCCTCAGATGTTAGGGTAGCATTCTCCTCCTCCTCCTTGATTTTGATCCCCTTGTCGCTGCTTCCTGCCTTGCTCAGCCTTCTGATCTCTTCTTGGCGAAGAGCAGCCCACATTTCCTCCCAATCAAGAAGGGTCGCCCTACCCAGTATACTCTGGACAAACACCTCCTAGTCTTCTGAGACTGTGTTTAGGGTTGTTCTCACCATTAATTATGGATCCGGCGTTGCCCCTATGGAAGTCAGTTGATCCCGGATCTCCTTCAATCGACCGAGGAATGGGTCGATCTGTTCTCCCTTCTTCATCTGGTATGATTGCAGTTGATTTTCTAGTAGCATCTTCCGCTGCGCGGAAGTATGTTGATACAACTTGGTCATGGCCTCCCACATCTCCTGTGTCGTGTTCTTCTCGACAATATGTGGTACTATATGATCCTTGACCCCGTCAAGGATGATACTCCTAGCCCTCACCATTGCATCCTTGTACCTATTGTTATCAGCCGGGTCAACCGGGATAGCTATCGTCCTCAATGCGAAGTGCTTGACACGATTCCTGTCTAGTACGGATAAGATTCTGGCCTTCCAGACTACTAAGTTTGAGGCTCCATCCAGTCTGTCCTAGTCTCTTACTCCGTGTAGTGCCATTTCGCTACTCCTCTACTTCCCTCCTAGAAGTTCTCGGTATGACTCCTCTGACCCTCGATTTCCCTCCTAGAAACCATTCTGCCAATGCCGAGATACCCCTCTCCAATCCTCTGTGCAACTACAACACTGATCTAGATTCCTTAGCTAGAAATGCACCTCTACAACAACTCCCTCTACCTTGGTCTTGCAATGTTAGGTATTGTTCTGACTACAGTACCCCACCAGCTCCACTCTACAACTTACCCACAGCCTCCTAAACCCCAGCAAACTGAAGGTTAGAGCTCCTAGGCTCTGCGCAATCCCAACACCAGCAAATCAGTTTCCTCAACCAACGACATCTGCCCTCCTGGCCTCTGCGTGGCTCTGCGTGAGCCTGTCTTTGCCTCCCTCGGGCTCTCCGCAGCCTCTTCTTGGCTCAATCTTGATGATGCAGGCACTACGTAACCCCTTCCTTGCTGCTACTCTGCTAGTTACAGCTTCTATTACTCGGGACAGTTGTTTTCTGTTGTTGCTGATCTTGTTCAGCTGATGTCCTTAGTTCTCCTATGATCTGCAACCACGCTCTGATACCATGCTGGAATTTCTAAGTTTGACACGTTAGAAACCCTTCATGCACTTTACTTATTTATTCCTACCTACTTGTTCTGTTAATTAACAAGTTATTTACCATGTAAATACTGGAAATAAATACAAATGCATGCTCAACACATTACAGATCATCAACTGAAGGAAATAGAAACAAGCACACAAGTGACACTGTTGTTTTTGGACTGATGTCCCCGGGAAAAACCAATGTGGGAAAACCGGTGCAGCTATCTGAGGATTTGATTTCTTAAGTAGTTTCAAAATACAATCTGGGTGCCAAATCCGGCTCACCCAGTAGAGAAAAATCTCGGCAGTAGTACCTCACTACTCGAAAGCAGATATTCCGGCTGAAACCCCGGATAAACACTTCAGCAACTCCAATCTGCCCCACGAAACCCCAGCATCAGCCTCTAGGGACTGCGTCAGCCTCTCTCTGGCCCAGCGTTAGCCCAGCGTCACTCCGGCTTGGTCTGCGTCAGCCTCTGGAAGCACTACGTCAGCCCTCTGGCCCTCTGCGTCTCCCACGGTGGCCCTTTGAGGCACTGGGCAGCTCCTGGTTTCCTCTGCATGAGCCCTCACTGCCTCTGTGTGAACCCCTGGCTGCTTCTATGTACCTCTCTCCAGCTACTGCGTTGATCCTCCTGGTTCTATATTTGCCTCTCTGCTTCTGTATTCACTACCCCTCAGTTGCAACTCTGATCTCTCTCAACTTTCTCAGCAAACCCAGCCCCAGAAAGTTAATATCTTGACCTCTTGGTGTGTTCTCCAAGTGACCGTCAAGCCTCCTCTTATACTTTTCTCGTTGACAAATCAACAGCCAAGATTAAGTCCATAATCAACGGCTAAGATTAGATCTGGCTTGATCCATGACTTTTGGACCATTCTAACACAGTTTTATAGTAATTCACATTAATATTTTATTTTCCCTAAGTTTAGACTTAGGAACTCCATTAAAATATTAATTATTTTAATATCTCCCAAACTATTTAGAATCTGCGATTCTGCCCAAACCCTTTCTGGGTATTGCAGATCTCATGTGCCTTAGCCTCTCCACCAATATTCGTGGCTAGAGCACATCCAATGCTACCCCAAATCAACATGATCTTTGTGTGGTGGCTAGAATCTCAATGTGAGGTATAATTGTTTATATTGTATTTGCTTTGAATTTGTTATTGTAGGCCTTTACAGGGGCATTGTTTCCCATAGAAGAACATCAACAAACCTCGTTATTTGTTTGTCTTCTTGATTGTTCTATATTTTGGAAATGAAAGTCACATGTGCTTCTTGTTTGATTGGCATGTTTATTCAATTTCCATATGCAAGACTTCACCTATTTTAACTAATCTCTTGGAAAGATCTTAAGAAGTTGTAGGTTCCTCAAGTTTGAATGAGTGTATCCTGCTCGGTTGGAGTATCAAGTTTTCTTCAACATAAACGAAGCTATATTCCCACCAAGCACTAAGTCTACTCTCCAATTGCTTGAAGACTTCACCTCATTTCTCTCCTTCTCTTCTTATATACGAACTCTAAAAAAATTCTCAAAAATTCCTGGTTTATTTTTATGAGATTTTATTGTTAAATCTAGCATACTGAAGGCTACTCTTGTTGTTGTCCTAACAGCAATAAAATCAACCAAGATAACCAAATGAAATTGGTTTTTCTTGGTTGTTTTAGAGTAGAAATTTCCCTTTGTTTCCTTAGAATTTTCACTTGGGATTTTGTACATTTGTCTACTAACAATTGTGGGTATTCCCAAAGCAATTTGGGTCATCTTTCACCATTTTTACTTGCTGGTTTTTAGCAGGTCCGCGAAAACACAAGGGGGGGGGTTGCTCGATTTTTTCCAAATTGAACCATTCAAGTACCCGGAAGGAACCTATTAACATTCCTCTTTGTAAAAAGGAATTATTATATAACCATTATAACTTTGAAAACCACCATTTTCCCTTAATTCATAAGGGACACCCATAACAATCATTGTAAGCTTGAGGGAGCTAAGAGAGTCTCCCATGTATCCCATTCCCCCTTACCTAGCAGGGGATCTTGTGTGTTTCTTCTCTCATTTTTATGGTGTGCCTTTTGGATTAAAATTAACCTTGCACTAGAAAACAGTTAGATTAATTTGATTTCATTTTAATAGACTATATTTCAATTTTGTCTTAGAATATATTTCATTTTTGCAAAAAGTAACAAATCTTTCCCCTCCAAGTCCTATTATGCTCTCGTCCATGGCAAGCAAAGCTCGATCCTTGCACATGACCAGAGAGGACTTGTGTGATTGTACTAATTTAATTAGGTAAAACCTCTCTTAACCATTTATCCTAAGTTTGGGGAAAGAAACAGTTGACTTGTGAAATCAGGGGAGTAAGCTAAGCCTCCTCCTATTGGATCTCCGAGCAATTGTTGACTTGCGAAAACAAGGGAGTATTCATTTAAGCTAAGCGTCCTCCCGTTGGAAACATACATTAGAGTAATTTTGTTTTATTGCAATCACACGGGTCACATACCAGCCTCTCCATTTTACACTCAACTAATAAATCCAAGTGAACTCAATAAAATTTACCAAGAGTACTTTCCAAAACATTTCTACAGCATACTCCATTGGGCCACAATCATATTGCCCGGATTTATTTTCAATCAACGCAGGAATTTATTTTGGAACTGGTCTATCTTATCATTTAATTCTATCATTTGATTATCTGCTTGTTATTCCTATAAATTATATGATGTTGGCTAAAAGTACTCTTGTGTAATCTAATTAACTCCTAGAATGATTTCTTGTTTACCATAGCTTAATCAACCTTACTTGTTTTAGGGACTACACCCCTTGGCTTCACTAGGAGTTAGCCTAGACGAAGAAGTCGAGAATGAGTGGTAGCAACTCGATTCGAGACTTGCCCCTGTTAGAAAATCATAAAGGCAGAAAGATTTTCATATTCTTGATAATTACTTGTGATGTTCTTGACTTCTTATTAGGTTTCTTTATATCATCTTTCTTTTAGTTCAACAAGCAATTACCAAAGCAATAGCATATAAAACAATGGACACAAAATATAGGCTCACAACCACGGCAAAAACCCCCCTCTAGTGGAAAACCCAGTCAGTAATTCTTCCTTCAATAGTTTTCCGGATATATTCCAAGACTCTAGACCTTGACACAAACTTTCCTCCACACCAAGTCAACCTTCTCTTCTCTTGCAAATGATCCTACTTCACCTTGCAGCGGTAGCAGCACTTTCTTCAACCTAGCAACTTCGACCTTGCTTTGGAGACTTCGATCTTCACTGAAAAACTTTGATCTTCACATAGATATTTCGATCTTGGCCCAATACAACTTCTTGAGCTAGCAGCACCCAGCACCAGCAACTTCGACCTATAGTTTGATTTGGCAAATCCAACATGCGGCAACTGGCTACAGCATCAACAAGAGAACTTCGATCTTCCAAACCAGAGAACGACATAGAGAGATAGATGCACCAAAATTTCGATTTTCCTCCTTTCCTTCTCCTAGGCCAAACTCACACTTCCTTTTCTTCCTTCCTTTATTTCGCATGTTTTCCAGCTTCAAGAGATATCGAATTAGCTTGTTGAGTGAGTGCTTCAAATGGAGTTCGAACTGCTTTATTTATAGTCCTTTGGTGAGTTCGAATAGCCCTCTTTGAGGCCGACTTGATCATCTTAAGGCTGACATGGTGTGGAGACAACATAATTCATATTTGACTCGACACTTAACATTTTTACATGATTCAAAAGCCCAAGAAGGGTCTCTTTAAAAGTACAATGACTCTATTAACTCAGAATAAATCCTAAAAATCCTCAATGGGGACTTTGTCCTAAAACATGATGACCCAAGCATGAAACCCATGCTTTAATAAGTCATCATAATAATAATAATAATAATAATAATTTTTTTCTTTATTCTTTTGACAAGTACATTACAAGATTACTCAAATACATTTAATGAAGACTGAACCTAGTTACATTATTTAACAGCCCCCAAGGCCACTCTTATCGGATTGAAGATTTCTTCCACATAACACAAAAGGTGTGGATTAGGTGGCAACACTAGACTAGAATACATATGATGGCGACCAAGGTAAAACAACACAAAGAGCATAACTCCAAACATCATGATTCATTATCCAAAATCAACCCATGATCCTTAATTAAATGCCAAATACATTAAACTTAAACACTCCATGTGAAACAATGCCTAAGGTACGTCATGTGTGTTAGGTTGTCATCGTTGTTGAATGAGTGAGCAGATCAAAAGAGTGAGTAAAGCATGATATACGAGGCATCTTTGGGCTGCTGCATGTGGAGAAAGCTGTTCATCATCAATGGGATCACTGTCCACAATGTGGATCATCAAAGAAAAAACATCCTCTAGTTACCCCTAGGTGAGAGGGGATAACACTGCCATTTCCAACAAATTTGGGTGAAGCTTCTAAATGGTAGACACTTGTACCCACATTCCAGAAACTCGTGCAACATATCATTAGAATAACAACTTGTGTTATCTAATAATATGGATTATTTCAACATCCCCTGAATATTATACTTCAAAGTTTCTATGATATGATACTTGCAAGTAGCAAAAATGAGAGAATTCATAAGCAATAAAACCATCTTCTTTGCTCTAGAGATAAGTATTGAGTAGACACATCTCTTGGAAAAATGGAAGCAAAATAGACATACATCTTAATAATTAATACAAATAAATAACTTATGCAAGTAGAATAATCTATAAATGATGCTTAACAAGTAAGTATTTTTGAGGACAAAGTTATAACATACTTGTCATCGTATTTCTATATTTCGTCCTGCAAAGCTTACAGTGCATATTACCAAGCATGTTCCGTAGCACCTGATCACAACCAAAAAGGATACAAAATAAAAGACTAAAGAAATTCACTTGCCTTATCAAACAAATTTATCTCCTCAATTTGAATACACGCCTTGGATGATGTTTGCTCCCCTGAATTCCATTTGTTTTCTCTTCCAACATCTATGCCTCTCCCCGTTTCATATCTGCAGACCATAGAAAGGATACATCGATTATAATTTGCAGAACAAAGACACTTTACATCCCAAAAAATCCTTAATAGAGTAGACTTTCTCACATGCTATACACAGTAAATTGCAAAAGCTGCAAATACTGTGCTTCCTTTAAACTTACTTTGGAACTGTATCTGTAGCTGAAGTGTACAATGCATTCCTACATTCCTCCAATTTACTATGGCTGCGAAGAAAAATTTAAACATACTCAGATATAAGCAAAGCAAACAAATACTGAATTTCATGATATAAGAAATTTGCAATATACATAAATTTCAAATGTGGTCAAACAGCTGCTAAAAAAAATTAAACAGGTTCAGAAATAAAAAAGATAGAATTTATCATTTCAAAAATAGGTAAAATACCTTGTAGACAAGAATCTGGCTGCTTTAATATGTGAAGGTTTTTCTAGCCATACACTATATTTTATGAAGAGCTGCACCCAATGGGAGCACACATCCAATGCTAATGCAACAGCTTCCATGTTTGACACACTTTGGTGCCCCCTCCTGTTTTCAAGAACTTGCCTTCCCATTGTTGAACCTTCTGGATAGAATGGTAGCCAGTCCATCTCTTCACACACCACCTACAAAATATGCAGAACCATCGATTTTCAGTCACATAACCTGTTTAGTTTTCAAAAATACCTAGTATTTATCAGAGACCTAGATCAGTTCGTAGATAGGTACATGAAACTAACCTCCACAAAAATCTGGTAAGTGCTGACAGATGAAAGTTGTGGATAAAATAGAACGCTACCACCCACCAAGTATCTGCAGAAAAGGTCAGATTTCAAAGGAAAAAGAAAATAAGTTCATCTCATACACAGTACACATTGTGGTACAAGCTCAGTCCATGAACAGAATGCACAGGTATGAAGCATACCTTAGAAAGCTTGCTAGAGACTCATCCAGGATATCAATGTTACTGGCATCTAGATAAGACTGAGTCCTCCTGCCTAAAGCGATAAAAAATCCAAATATTGCCAGATCCCTTTCAAGTACCTGCAAGTATCCAACTAACATAACTTGAACATCATTGCCTGAACAAACCTAGTGTATCTAATCTTGAAAATATACCCTTAAAATTGCAGATGGACAAATATAAGCAGGCCTGGTAAATCACCAATGAGATGACCAGAAATCAATTATCAATGATTTGAATTTCTGAATAGTTAACAAGCAATCTTGAAAACAAGTAATAAATCAAGAATCTCCAGCCACAACATTAAAAGTGAACAAATGTATCAGACAATCAATCAAACTTGTAAACTAAGCACCAAATCATTATCCGGCCACATCTAAAATATAGTTTGAAAGGGTAAGTTTAACTACCAAAGTTACTAGAGACTCGGTGCAAACTAAGCTGGAGCACATTGCTTGGTTGATTGCAAAAAGGATCATTAACCAGGTTTCTTGCCAGCTATTCCATCAGGATTTAACTATAAGCAACGGCACAAGTGAACCTTCTCAAATGTCTATGTTACCATTCAAATTGCACATCAAAGTGATGAAAGCTCCAATCCAAGTCATACAATCCGAGTGGAACCTCGAAAGGTCACCCACTGTCACCTCAACGACCTACCTTGCCTCTTTAGGCCAGCTTCGAATGGGTCTCCCCTAAGATTCACTAGGGCATAAACAATACGGAATAAAGTGAGATCACTAGTAATCCCAAGGAATGAATTGGTTCTTTAAAGGAAAAAAGGAAATAGTAGCAATGGAGGGATGTGAAGACTAGTGCCAATGTTCAAGGGCAATGGAATCAAGGAAACGTTAGAATGAGAGGATATCAAGAAGCTTGACCCTCCATAGGTCGGTTGCTCGAAATTATGGATTAAGAAAGGAGAAACTAGTATTGAACAGTGGGAACTGCCGGAACTGCCGGAACAGCCGAAACTGCCAGAACTGTCGGAACTGTCAAGAACTGCAGGAACTATCAGGAAAAGCCAGAACTGCCAGGAAAAGCCGAAACTGCCAGAATTGCCGAGAATAGCCGGAATTGCCGGGAACTTCCGAAACAGTCGAGAAAGCTGATGCAGAGGGCAAAAGTCGAAACAGTCGAAACTGTCAGAACAGCCAAGAAAGCTGACGTAGAGGGAAGAAGTCGAAACTGTCGGGAACTGTCAGAACAGGCGAGAAAGCTGACGCAAAGGGTAGAAGCCGGAACTACCGAAACAACCGAAATTGCCGGAACTGCCAAAACTACTGGCAACAGTCGGAACTGCCAGAACTGCCGGGAACTGTCGGAATAGCTAGAGCATCTATCTCCAAAGGAAAGCAGCATGCAAGGGACAACTAACTAACATTGGGACAGTTGTATGGTACTTAGCAGCAAATACACCAAGCATGCAACGTTACAGCTAGGATGCAAGGGATAGCTAGCATGCAACAGCAAGCATAATAAGTACAACAAGCATGCTAGGGACAACAAGCAAGCAAGATGCAGCCAACACATAGTATGGAAACATGGTGCAGCAATGGCACATAATGCAATGCAATGATGGATACAGTAATGATTAATGAAGCGTGATGAGATGCAGGCTGCAGCATAAATGATGATGGGTGCGACATGGTGCAACGCGGTGAGGTGCAGCATGATGACCAAATGCAGCACAACGATAGGTGAAGGAGTCACCTTGGAGAATCAGTTGAAGAAGCATGTCTTCAACTGATCTCATGTATCATCTTCTTAGAGATGATCTATGCTCTTATCTAGATAAGTCAAAGTGTTGACTTCTATTGTAAATGTACTATCTCTCTCTCTCT
>APFE030304106.1:165895-194306 GCA_000404065.3 Pinus taeda
AACTCTAACAGTTCTCCTAGAATCTCGCATCTTTGTTTTTACCTTAACTTTTCATTAGGGACTACCCCCCTTAGCTAGCCTAGGAGATAGCTTAAACGGAGAGAGTTGGGATTAGTGTGACAGCCCCTTCTCTGAGTTCCCTGCCACCAACCACACCTTGTGGGGTTGAAGGCTTTTCTCACTGACTCGTAGGTAGGTGCGGGCGACAGGGTCAACAGGCACATCTCTACATGTGATGGCATGAGATGATAGAGGGCGGAAAGGAGAATCCAACACTTCGAGAATCATCGAACTCTGAGTTGTAGAAATGGAGAAATGAATTTTTGAAGTTGACAAATTAATTATTGGTTTTCAAGTCATGTAGGCTTGACGTAAATTACTCCAATAGATGGGTCTCTTCACTAATTCGTTGGAGCCCCTCTTTAGGCTAGAAAAGGAGGGTGAAGACATATTATTTAGGCATCCACTTGGGCAATGCACACCTAAGAAAATGTTGAAATTTCTAAGTCTGACACATTAGAAATCTCTACTGCATTATCTGGTTTAATTTCTCCGACTTGTTCATTCCATTAACAAGTTATTTATAAATATAAATACTAAAAAAACACAACTGTAGCCTTAACTCATACAGATCAGCAACTGAAATATTGAGACAAACACACAAGGAACACTATTATTTTTGGACAATCGTCTCCGGAAAAGCCCAATGCGGGAAAACAGTTGCAGCAGTTCTAAGGGTTTTATTATTATGCAAATTCTTGAGTACAACTAGGGTGCCAGAAATGGCTCACCCAACAGAGATTGCATGGCAATAATACCTCTTCTTGGAGACAGATATCCAGCCTCTCAACTCTAGTCTGCCCCGCGAAAATCCTTCTGCCGCTTCCTCTTGGCCCTGCGTCAGCCCTGCTAGCTTCAGCTCAGCTCCTAAAGCCTTTGCGTCAACCTCCTAGCTCTTTGTGTCATCTTTCTGGCCCTCTGCATCACCCACGCAAGCCCCTCAGCCTCTGCACAGTCCCCAGATGTCTCTACATAGCTCTTGCTACCTTTGTGTAGCTCTAGCTGCCTTTGCATCAGCCTCTTCGGTCTCTGCACTGACCCTCTGGCACTATCCCTGCCTCTATACTATGTACTCACTGCCCCTCGCTACAATAGACCACTAGTTCAAATTTTCTCAGCAAGCCCCACTTCAAAAAAGAGACATAGCTCCTGCTACCTCTGCGTAGCTCTAGCTGCCTTTGCGTCAACCTCTTCGATCTCTGCACTGACCCTCAGGCACTATCCCTGCCTCTATACTATGTACTCACTGCCCCTCGCTGCAATAGACCACTAGTTCAAATTTTCTCAGCAAGCCCCGCTTCAAAAAATCGAACTGACTTGTCAACTTGGTGTATCTCCAACTGACCCTCAAGCCTCCTCTTATACTTTTCCTATTGAGTCTTCAACAGCTGAGATTAAGTCCCTAATCAACCGCTAAGATTAGATTTGGCTTGATCCATGTCATTTAGAACATTCTCACCCAGTTTTATATTAATACCCATTAATATTTTAATTTTCCTAAGTTTAGACTTAGAAACTCCAATAAAAATTTTAATTATTTTAATATCTCTCCCACTGAGTGGAATTTCCCCAAACCATTTCTGGGTCTTAGAGATCTTATGTGTCTTAGCCTCTCCACCAATGTTCATCGCTGGAGCACATCCGATGCTACCACAAATCAACAAAAAAGAACTTGAATAACTCTAATTTGAGGACGCAGCAAGGAGAGGCATACAGCGAGGAGGAAGAGGAGTGTTCTGGGTTCCGAAATCTTCTAAAGGATGTCAGGTTGTTGTGTGTGGGTACGGTTTGTCTTAAGGGTGACGCAGGGCCACCAAAAGGCTTGTTTTGAGGGGCAGCAACCCTGTTTGAGGAGGTCGCAACCATAGAAGGAGCAGCGAAGGAGTTAGGGTTGTTATGGAGGGTGGACAGTCCTCCCAAGAGCTTGTCGCAGCCCTAGATTGGACTGTTGAAGGGTGTCTCAATCCTCTTAGGGAGACAGTCCCACGTTTAGGGTTGTAACTACCCTAGGAGAGCAGCACAAAAGAGCAGCAATACTTGGAGGAACTGTAGCAATAGGAGTAGTTTTTGGGCATGTTTGTTGGGTAGTTGGGGACTGTGGTTAGTGCCCTAACCAGTCCCTGAAATTGCAGCATTGCAGGAGTCACAACAGCAGTGTTTTGGTATGTGTTGGGTCACAATTTGGTGACTGGATTTGGATCATTCTAGCAGCCTGTGAGAGCCAAGTGTTGGTGTTGTCTTGGATGTGAAGAAACTCCAACTAGGAGCAGATCTTGCAGTGACATGATTGGGTACCATTGGTCTAATTCGAGGGTCGTGTGTTGGCTACCCAAAGTAGCCCTAGAGCAGTGGACAAGAAGGATGTTGTTGGTGAATGAATGGGTGAAGTTTGTAGCCTAAAGAGTAGCTTTGTGATGGAAGAAAGAGGCTACTAGAAGGCAGTTTGGAGCTCGGGAATTAGGCCTACCCAGAGAGAAGTTTGATGTGCTCATGTTCATTGTCGCAGAAGCGACTTGCAACAGTGACAAGTGCCAGCCCTCCGGGAGTCTCGATGTGTTGTTGTTTGAAGGACTAAGGGGCAGCTAGTGAGCAGTATGGGAACAATGGACTAGTAGGACAAGATACAACATCGAAGCTGCAACAAAGTTTTACCATAGACTATTGTATTATTCAGATTTGGTTTAATATAACGAAGATTGGGATTGTACAATTTTGTTAAAAACCGTGTATATTTGTGCACATGTTATTTATTGCTTTATATTCCCGCTGTGCAAAGTAGTTTATGATTGAGATTCTTGGTTTGGTAGCGTCAGTGATTTTAAGTCTCTAACCTAGACCCAAGGTCATGGAAATTCAACAAAAACCTCATCTTATAATCACTACTTTAACATTGAACTGAAGCAAATTCACGCTCTCCTCCATCTTTGAATTTTCGATATTTCCTCAGCCACCTTCCCCATATAAGCATATAGTTTCAAGACAAAAGAAAGTTGTTCTATATAAGTATTTGATGTGAACTTTTTACATGGTATACCCATTCTGACCAAACCACTTGGAGGTCGTACTGTAACCAATTGGCTACCATCTATAGTCACCATTATTCCTTCCGTGCTAGGTTCATGCAATTTAGCACAATTCCACAAGCTTGATGTCCCATCATGAGGGATTTTACTTTGAGATAAATCATCAAAACTTCCCGACTCCAATTATAAACTCAAGTGTGTTGCCTGCAAAACCATTTTCATTGACTAGAATCAACAGGCCAGCCCCTCCATAAAGAAAAACAAGGTAGATCCTTTTCAAGATTGAGAATTTCAAAAGACACAGATGGAGACAATGTAAAAATCAATCTTTCAACATGAAGTCTTGTCCCTGTGTACTAGTTATCAACAACATTGCAAATGTCTTGATCTACCTTCATTGCATCTACAAGAATTGTAAGATCAAACTCCTGGAGAATGAAGTAAAGAGCATTCACAAAAGTATAAGCTAAAACATCACTAGGATTTACCACAATGCCATCAGCCATGAAGAATTAATTCCTAAGCATGACTCTTGAAAATTAATTTAAAAATTGTTATTTATGCTCAATTTGGCATTGCCTTAATGGGTTGCAACTGAACAATTGTGCGTTAAACAAAAGTTGAAGAAGCAGTGAACTTTTAAAGGATAGATTCAAGGCCATAGCCTTTCATTAGCTCATTCGCTCTAAACACAAAATGCCAGAAATACCAATGCACCCATGGACTTTCGTATTCCCCAAAACTACATCACTAAGTGAGGTAATACTGCACAAAATTTTCAAAAAGTACTTGTTACCCACCAAAAGTGGGTAACCTATAGGAAAAAAAATTCTCCTCATCTGACAACCAGCTAGCCAATAGCCCTATTGCACCTATTTTGTCACAAGTCCAAGGAAGCAGTTGTGCAAATTTTTTCAAAGTTCAAAATCACCAGCCAACACTTTGATTTATCATTGTAAACTCAATTTCTGCAAATTGTAATGTAAATGATGCTAGTACGACCGTTTAATTATGTAACAACCTAGGTAAGGCTTTGAATTTGGCAATGAATTTCATCCTAAGAGGTTTTTAACCTCACCGAATTATGTGTGTTTCTAAACATGAATAATCGACAGAGTTTTTTCTCCAGCTTGAACCCCAAAGCTAAGGTGGAATTTATTAACAAAGTCTTAGGTGAGTCCTAGTGTTATATAGAGTGTTTGTAAAAGCGGTTTGGGAATAATTTAAGTTATTTGGCTAAATTATTTTATTACAGATCACATGGTCTACTAGATGATATTGTCACAGAATTGGGCAGTTACTTTGAGAAACAGTATGTAAAGAAGTATTCCCCATTTGAGAATAGAATTTGTAATATCTTATGTAAAAAAAATATTTTTGTGTATGTTCCCTCATACTTAGACACCATGGCTAAAATATTTGAGGGTGGAAGAATTTATTAATTCCCTCTTGTGTCAATTAATTAATTTTCTGGCAAAAATCAACTTAAATCCTAAGTCAGAAATTTATTAATTTAGAATCAAAAAATAATTATAAAGAAATTAATTTCTCTAAGTGGAAAAATTCGTGTGTCAAAAACAAGTTAATTTTTGGAGGCCCCCCACCAAGGAAAAATGGATATTTTAAAAAAAAATTGAGCCCTTGGACCTTCATGATTAAATCAAAGTCAAAATTTTGAAGAAATTAACCCAAAATATTTATTTTTAGATTAATAAAAAATTGTTTTTAAAAGAAATTCGAAAATTACTCAAAAATAAATAATTTCGACGGTGGAGATTAAAAGATCATCAATTGTTTTATCAATGGTCTAGATTATTTTGATGGGGGTCAAGCCAATTAGTCGTTATTTTCCACTTGGAGGATTTATCTACAAATTAAAAGTCATTTTGTTCTCAAGTCACGATGATGACCTTGGTTTTGGTCCATGTAATTTTTAACGTTGGTATTCATTTGGGGTTCAATTCATGGTGTTCTTTGTCCATTATCTGTGGTACATGTTGGTTTTGTGCTTTCCTATATTGTGCAAATTTTTAGATAAGCTTGTTATTTCATTTGTCGGTAATAAGAACATTCTATTGGTAGATATTGGGTCTATCTTAGGTGATCTGATTCACCATATCTCTAACAAGTTTGCTTGAAGAAATATATAGAGATTTGTCAGTACACTGGCCCTTGGGCTCCAAGTTCACATATTTTGGAGAAGAGCCGAACTTGTTTGGGCTCCGGGAATTTTTATGTGATTTTCTTACTTCTCTAAAGGTCGTGGTTAATAATAAAACTTTCAAAAAAGCATTGACCCAGTGTCATTATTTAAAAAATTATTTCTCAAAAAATTTCATTTTACAAACATTGTATATTTGTATATTTGTATATAATTTTGTAAAATATTTTCTAACCCTTGTTTTGCAACCACTGGGGTTTGGGGTTTAATTTTCAATTTTGTATATATTGGCGTTTGTGAAAAAATTCTTTTCATTTGTGCAGATGATTTCTCAAGCTAGATTTGAAATTTTGGAAGAGTTTCAAGGGTTCCTAGACTTGGAAAAAATTTGTTGAGGTTGGGAGATAGCTCTAGGCCCTTGAGGGTAAGATCTAGTCTCTATTTTATTTGCAGGGCCAAGATACAACAATTTTGCAGTAACTTGGGCATTTTTGAGAGATTTGTTGGCTTCAGAAAAAAATGTGTGCTCCTTGGGCTCAGTCGTCTAGCCCTTTCTCCTAGTCCTCTACCATCCTGGAGTCCTCTTTTCCTTTCAGCCTCCCTCCAAATAGAGCCGCTAACCCTCTAAGGGCTAGCTGCAGGCCTCAAAGACCCTTTTAGGGCATCGGCCCTCTTCCTTGGCCTAGCCGCAAGCCTCCAAGGGCCTCAGCCTACCTTCCTTTCCCTTGTCGTCGGCTTGGGCGTACCCTTAGGGCCTTTGGCCTCCCAATAAACCTATGTCGCAGGCCTTTAAGGCCTTATCCCTCCTCCGCTACCCTCTTCTCCTCCTCGGCCAGCCTTTTTTCCTTTGCAGCAGGCCCTAAGGGCCTCTCCTAGCCTTGCAGCAGACCTTTTAGGCCTCTTCTCCCTTTGCCATGAGCCTTCTTGGCCTCTTTGCCCTAGCCGTAGGCCTATTTGGCCTTGCTGCCCCCATCTAGCCCTAACGTTAGCCTCTTTACGCCTAGTGTTGCCCCTAACCTAGCCTCCCTTGCCTCATTTAGTCATTGCATTGGGTTATTGTTCAATTTTTGCCTCTAACACTTGGTGTTTGCAGTGAATTTCAAGCTAACATTAGTGGTTGCAAGAGGTCATCTCATTGAAGTAATTTTGGGCAAGTTCTTCTAGGCCTAAAGGCCAAGTGGTTTGCTTCACCAAACCCTTGTTCCCTCACTGTTTTACTCACAGCCATATAATTATTTCGTAACGGTGACATTTAAATCATTTAAATGCCCTAAAAATCACATAATAAGTTGTCTAACACTTATAAGTCACTCACATTAATTAAGCACTCAATGTTTGGCTCTTTGCATGACATTTTAATGACTGTCATACTGTTTTAAAAGTGCATAATAAGGTCTGAAATATAACAGTAGCATAGCATTCATTTCTTGCATACTTAGGCATTTTCTCACTATTTGCAATCTCATCTAAAGTGCTCTTGTTAATCAAGAGAAAGAGATAATTTTGGGACTGTTTTGGCATATTTAACATAAGATTGGATACTTTTGTCATAATTAACATACTGCTGTCCTAAAACGACTAATTATTTGCTCATAAGTTGCATGAAGGCTTCTAAAATTGTTCAAGGCTCTATTGTGGAAAGGATTTGCTATCATTGGATTTTGCTTTAGTTGCTACTTTGCTTCTATTGTTCAAGAGATCTAACATTGTATTTTCATGTGAGTTGCATAATCTCTAAGGTTACTAATTTGCACCTAATAAGATCACTCACATAAGCATATAATCTAATATCTCATTCATTGGTTAGTGTTTAAATTGGTGATTCAAGGAGTTATTGGATATTGGCATCTCTTGTTTACAATTAGAATCTTATTCTTGATCTCTTGAGAAATTGTTATCGTTATCCTTTTCATTCTTGTGCTTGTCTCATATAAGCATTAAAGAACCTTGGCTAATTGTTTTAAGTAACATCCTGGATAAGTGCTAGAGTATCTTTAGTTGTCATCATTATCATTGTTGTCTCATGGATAAAATCTATTGTGGATAACAAATTTTACCTTTGGCATATGTTGATTTGGGGTAGCATCGGATGTGCTCTAGCCATGAAAATTGGTGGAAAGGCTAAAGCGCATGAGATTTCAAAGACCCAGAAATGGTTTGGGGAAATTCTAACAAGTCGAAGAGATTAAAATAATTAATATTTTTAATGGGTTCCTAAGTCACTTAGCAAAATAAAAATATTAATGTGTATTAATATAAAACTGGGTTAGAAGGTTCTAAATGACATTTCACCACTGCTTCTGCGTTGGTCTCTCAGTACTGTCGCTGCCTCTCTGCTTCCGCCTTGGTCTCTCAGCACTGTCTTTGTCTCTCTCCCTCGTACTAGCAACAGTTAGATCTTCAACATTGAGATGCATCTATTCTAAACACTTGTTTAGATTTTGGGATGTTAAGGTCATGGTGAAAATTCCTCAAACCGGAATCCCTACTGCAGGGATTGATGATATTTCTCCAACTTGTTAGATTTACATCAACAAGTTATTTGCAGTTTCCTACGACATACATCGAAATACATACACTGCAAGCTACACCATTTAAAATAATATGTTGAAACAAGAAACTGAACAAGAGAAAGATACAACATAAATGACAGTTATTTTTGGACAAACGTCCTCAAAAAAACTCAATGCGAGAACACTGGGGTAGCAAATCTAACGGTTTTTATTATTACACAGAAGTTATTTCTGAATATAATCTCGAGATGCCTTCCCGGCAATTTAGTACAGAGCATATCACTCAGCAAAGAAATCAGTGAGATTACCTCACTCTACACTGCAAGTCCCGGCTAATCCGGTAGCTGAACCAACGAGTCCCCAACTACTTCTGCGTTGCCCCTACATGGGCCTACATCAACCTCTATGGCACTGTGTCACCTCTGTTGGGAATCGATTTGCTCTCAGGAGTTGATTCCAGCCCTCCCGGCTCAGGACATCAGCCTCAGAAAATTTGGACCTCTGTGTGGAAAGCTTCTACGTTGCTCTACGTCAGTCCCGCGTGAGCCCTTCCTAGCTCTGCGTCACCCTCTCTACCAACTGCGTTGCCTCCTCTGTGTGTCTCTCTGCCTCTCTGCTGAATATTCTTTAGCTCCAGAGAAGATCATCTAGCCAAAACTCTCTTTGCCCCTCTCTACATGATCACTACGATATCACTACGCTACCTTCAACTTCAACAATTCGACCTGACTGATCAACTCTCTGTGTGTTTTCCAAATGACCCTCAAGCCTCCTTAAATAATCTTCTCGTTGACATGCAATGGGCCAGATTAGAAGCTAATAAATGGCTAAGATCATTTATGCTTGATCCTCATCTCCTTCTAGAAGTCACACCCACAATTAGATTAATACTCATTAATTATTTTAATTTCCTATGTTTAGACTTAGGGTCCCATTAAAAATTATTACTTATTTTAATAAAACTGTCTCCGGGTGGAATTTCACAAAACACTTTTGCGGTTCTTTGGAATACAAGTGCCCAAGCCTCCCTGCAAAATTTGAGACTTGGAACACATTCGATGCTACCAGAAATCAACCCTCCCTCTTAGCGAGGAATGTGCTCTAGCAATGTCTCGCACTGAAGCATCACCCTAATTTCATAACATTGTCCTCTGCGTTGTTGATTTCTGACATGTTGTCCACCAACTACTACGTTGTTGTTGCAATTATACTGCTACTGACATTGCCACTGTCAACACTACATCCCCCTCTCAAGTGTTGCATCTGTGTTGTTGCTAGCACTGCCACTGTTAACATGTCATCTGCACTGCAACTAAAAAACATCCCAAAATCTGAACAAGTGTTTAGAATAAATGCATCTAAATGTTGAAGATCTAACTGTTGCTAGTACGAGGCAGAGAGGCAGAGAGTACTGAGAGATCAGCACAGAAGCAAAGAGGCAGAGACAGTACTGAGAGACCAGCCCAGAAGCAGAGAGGCAGAGACAGTACTAAGAGACTAGCGCAGAAGCAAAGAGAGCGAAAGCAGCAACCAGTCCAGGCTACACAGAGCCCAGCAAAGATAGTGCAAAGGCCAGAGGGACTGCGTCATCCACGTAGAGGCTGCTGGAGTGACGCAGAGGGTCCCAGAGGCTACGCAGTGCCTTAGAGGGCTAACGCAGAGGGTTAGAGGGCTGACGCAGGTCAGCAGGAGTTTGACGTAGAGGCCAGAAGGGCCAACGTTGAGCTTCAATTGTGTCGGAGAGGGTTTCATGGGACAGGTTTTCTGAATACCTATTTCTGAATATAGAGGTATTGTTGTTGTGTATTTTTCTCTGTCAGGTGAACCGGTTAGGCACCCAGTTGTACTCAAGGAAATACAACATAATAATAAACCCTCAGAATAACTGCACCAGTTTTCCTGCATTGGGTTTTTCCGGGAACATTTGTCCAAAAATAATGGTGTCACTTGTGTGCTTGTTTTCTTTCAATTGATGATCTATAGATGTTGTGACTGTATTGTGTTTATTTCGGTATTGAAATGCTTTAAACAACTTGTTTTGAATTTACAAGTAGAAAAAATAAACCAGCATAATATAGATTAATTTTCTAACGGATAGACTTAGAAAATTCAACATGGTATCAAAGCATGGTTGCAGATCACAGTAGAACTGAAGGCATCAGCTGAGCAAAACATTTACAGCAGAATCAATTGTCCCGAGTGACAGTAGTTGATCCTTGCAGAAGCGACAGAGGAAGGGTTGACGCAGAGGGATTGTGTCATTAGTCTAGGCCAGAGAGAGGCCAGCGCAGAGGCTAAGGAGGGCAGAGAGAGGCTCACGCAAAGCCACGCAGAGGCCAGGAGGGCGGACACGGTTGGCTGAGGGAGTTGTTTTGCCAGTGCCGGCATTGTGCAGAGCCAAGAGGCTCAATCCTTAAGTTGTTGGGGCGAAGGAAGCTATGCGACAGTTTGCGAGAGCAAAGCTGGTGGGGTATTGTGGTTAGAACAGTACCTAACAGGGCAACACCAAGGTAGAGGAAGTTGTTGTCGAAGCGGATTTCTAGCCAAGGAATCCGGGTCAGTGTTGAAGTTGCACAGACGATTGGAGAGGAGCAACTTGACAGTTGGCAAAAGGATTTCCAAGAGGGAAATCAGGGCTCAGAGGGAGTCCAGAAGAGAACTTCCAGACGGAAAGTAGAGAGACTCAGAGGAGTTGAAACGAGAACTTCCAGACAGGAAGTAGAGACACTTAGCAGGAGTCGAACCAAGAACTTCCAGCCGAAAAGTAGAGAGACTCGGAGGAGTCGACAGAAGAGTAGCGAGATGGTCGTGAATGGGCTGAGAGATCATGACAGGCTGGAGAGCGTCCAACTTTGTGGTCTGGAAAGCCAAGATCTTGTCCATTCTAGACAAACATCGTATCAAGGGCTTCACCTTGAGAGTGATGGCTATGAAAGGTACGAGGAGGCAATGGCTAAGGAAAAATGTATCATCCTTGATGGGGTCAAGGATCATGTGGTCCCACATATTGTCGAGAAGGAAACGGCAAAGGAGATGTGGGACACTTTGAAGACATTGTACCAGCATGCTTCCGTGCAGAGCAAGATGCTCCTAGAGAATCAGCTAAGGTCGTGACAGATGTAGAAGGGATGGGATGTCTTCCTCAGTTGGTTGAAGGAGATCCGTGACCAATTGACTTCCATAGGGGCCACGCTAGATCAGGAGTTGATGGTAAGGACCGCACTTAACGCAATCTCCGAGGATTGGGAGACATTTGTCCAGAGCATACTGGGCAGGACAAGTCTTCCGGATTCGGAAGAACTATGGGCGGCTCTTCGTTAAGAAGAGATTAGACAACTGACCAAGGCGGGGAGTAGCGGCAAAGGGGTCAGGATCAAGAAGGAAGAGGAAGAGGATGTGGCTCTAGCATCTGCGGGAAAGCAGGAGAAGAGGGAGAAGAAGGACCTCTCCAAGGTCAAGTGCTTCCATTGTGGGGAACTGGGTCACTATGCGAACCAGAGTCCGAGGAAGAAGAGCAAGAGAGAGGCTTCTAACTCGAAGGCAACACTAGCGAGGGCGAAGAAAGAAGTCGAGGAAGATGACAATTGTGCCATTAGTGCTCATGTGCCACTAGAAAAGAAATGGAGAGACATCGAGTTGTAGTCAAGAGGATTATAGGTGATGAGGGGCAGGATCCTTGAGGTACCCAACCTCTTGGATTATACCTTGCTATTGGAGCCCCGAAGAGGAGTAGCAGGACTGGCGGATGTAGGAAGAGACGGAAGCAAATGAAGCGGTAGAGAGTGCTATAGTGCAGGAGTCCCCAAGCAGCGCGAGGCTACCAGGCTGCAACAGTGCGAGAGGCACGGGAGTGTTGCAACGATGTAGGATGGCACAGAGAGGTGTGCAATGGTGCAAGGTGCAAGGAGTTGTTGCAGCAGCACAGAGGTTAGTAGAGGGAGCACTTGTTAGTGGCAAAGGGAGCTTCAGCATCGGGAGTGTCTCTAACCTAACAGGGATGTTAGAAGTTGGGTGGATCAGTTACTTACTTCTCAATAACTGAGTTGCAGTGCAGTAGCAGTATGTAGTAGCACGATGCAGCATGATGAGAGGGGGATGCAGTGTTCGAAGAATAGACCAGCAGCAGCACGAATGCAGAGGGAGCTGTCCTACGGATGTAGCAGTGGCAGTGGCAGAGCCATGGGCAGCAGTACAGGATGCAGCAGTGCAAAGGATGTTGGGCGGGGAAGCCTAGCATCAGCACAGGTACCGGTGCCGAATAATCTGGGTGATGCTTAGTGTGGAATATTACTAGAGCACAGTCCTCGCTAAGAAAGAGTGTTGATTTGGGGTGGCATCAGATGTGCTCTTAAAAAATTGGTGGAGAGGTTAAAGCACATGAGATCTCTAAGACCCATAAATGGTTTGGATAGATTGTACCCAGTTTGGGAGATATTAAAATAATTAATATTTTTAATGGAGTTCCTAAGTCTAAACTTAGGAAAAATAAATATTAATAGGTATTAATGTAAAATTGGGTTAGAAGGTTCCAAAAGTCATGGATCAAGCCAAACCTAGTCTTAGCCGTTGGTTAGAGATTTAATCTCGGTAGTTGAAGGACCAACGAGAAAAGTATAAGAAGACGCTGGAGGGTCAGTTGGAGAATACACCAGAGTGATCAGTCATTCATTTTGCTAGAGCAGGGTTGCTAAGCAAAGTTGAATCAGTGATTAGTAACGAGGGGCAGTGAGTACGAGGCAAAGAGGCAGAGACAGTACTGAGAGATTAGCGCAAAAGTAGAGAGAACAAGAGCAACAGCCAATCCAGGCTACGTAGAGCCCAACAGAGACAACGTAGAGGCCAGAGGGACTACATCATCCACGCAGAGGCTGCTAGAGTGACGTAGAGGGTCCCAGAGGCTACGCAGTGCCTCAGAGGGTACAAGTGCTGATTAGGTCAGCAAGAGGTTGACGCAGAGGCCAGAAGGACCAGTGTTGAGCTTCAGTTGTGCTGGAGAGGGTTTCGTGGGACAGGTTTTCTGAATACCTGTTTCCGAATATAGAGGTATTGTTGCCGTGTATTTTTCTCCGTCGGGTGAGCCAGTTAGGCACCCAATTGTACACAAGGAAATACTGCATAATAATAAACCCTCAAAATAGTTGCACCGATTTTCCCGCATTGGGTTTTTCAGAGGGACCTTTTTCCAAAAATAATAGTGTCACTTGTGTGCTTGTTTTCTTTTAGTTGATGATCTGCAAATGTTGTGATTGTATTGTGTTTATTTCGGTATTTAAATGTTTTAAATAACTTGTTCAGAATTTACAAGTAGAAGAAATGAACCTGCATAATACAGATTAATTTTCTAACGGATAGACTTATAAAATTCAACATTTATAGCCTGCAAATGCCACCTCCTCTGACAACCTCCTGTAAGGGTACACTGATCATCTAATGACCCCATACCCGTCCAACATGCCAAGATGACTCACAGAGTCTGTTGGATCCCCTGTCAACCCAACTTGTCACTGGTGTTGTCCAGAACTCTGATAGGAATATGAAAATGGGGGTGAGTCTGATCATCGAATCCACCATCCTGCTAGTACCATGAGTAGCCCAATCCATGAAGTGATGGGGAGTGCCACCTAGATCCTAATGCCACCCTAGGCCTCTAGTATCCTCGATGCCTGAATGTGCCTACTGACTCTCACTTCGACCTATGACCAACTCCATACGCCTAGCCGACTCCATTGAGCACCAACTCAAAATCTCTCGCCATCCAACCCCAAGGGAAGGATCGAGAGCATAAACTCCCTTACACGAAACTAACCCTCCATCCTGCCAAGGATGCACCCTGCGCAACTCATGTCGCCTCATCTCACCATCCTGGTCAACACATAAAATATATCGAGGTGACTCTACCTCTCCCTCTCCAATGTGTAGTGGTAACCTGCTACTGCTACCAACCTCATCTATGCATCTCTAAGTGGGGTTGCCCCATCGCTCCAATGTGCACTCCAACTGAACCATTAGGGAACCTAACTGTTCCCCAACACAAGTCAGTTTGATCGCTGACTTAGCACAAACCACTCTCATGCCCTCCAACTCCTCATTATGTTGCAGAATAGCCTCTCGCACTATCATGGCCTTCTTTCTCAACGCTAGAAGGCTAGCCCGAAACTGATGAAACTTTGGAGGGCGGTTATCCTCTCTAAACTATGTCACCGCTCTGGACCCCTCCTCTTCTAGTACCTCCTCAACAACAAGTATGCCTCTAGGCACCTCATCAACCTGTTGTGGATGGCCATCGTCTAGAAACTGGATCATAGCACTAGGTACCTCATCAACTATTGGCATCTCATCGATAGATGGCCCTCCGAGTGTATGCTCTACTGCCTCAAACAAGGTGTCGATTGGAGATACCAAAGAGGCCTCCAACAATGATGACTCCTATGCCACACCAGGTATATCGATGTAACCCTCACCATCCTGCATGTCCTCCTGCTTAACCTCCTCCTCAAGATCCTGACATCTAAATCCTGGTCTCCACCAGCAGAAACGCCCCCTGGTCTCACCTTGTAACTGTCCTCGTCCAGTCCACTCCATTTGAGGGGTTTTGGTGTCATCTTGGTCAAATTTTTCCACAAGCCTCCATGTGAACTCTGCATAAGATGTGATACGTGCATGACCCAAAAGGATCAACCCTCAGTACCACCACTCCATAGCATCTCCGTCCAATTGCAAAGTGGCATGTCTAATAGCATCTGCCTCCCTCATGGGGTGTAGCCGGAAATATGAATTCTTGTACACATTTTCTAACAGAACTCCTAGCTAAACCATCAAAGTGGGTGAGGGTCATTTTTCCCTCAATGATACTCACTCTCCCTTGAGCCATGGGTTTGTCTATAGTTCACCCATGCCCAAATCTTCCATGATCTAGTTGGATACTCCACAACTGGCCAAGATCATGCTCTGATACCACTGTAATGTTCCTAATGGAAATTTTACAATGATAACAAAAACATGCAAATACAATAACGCAAAAATTTTCATAAACAAATACACATGAACCAGAAATTTCTGCAAATCCCAAAACTGGCCAAGATTTTAACAATAATATCAGCTTGTAGTACAAGGCGTTGGAGAAAGTGCACTTGGGCTTGGACAAGGCAAGCTACAAGCAACAAGTGATGAGTACAAAAAAACCCAACAGCTGTAATAACCAACTCCAGAAAACTGCATTGTTGCTCCAAAACTACATTGTTGCCTGACTTCGCCCCCTGATTTGCCCACTCTAAAGTGCCCAGAAAATTCTAGGAATTTGGGATTGTGATCCTTGCCCAAAACCCGGAAAGGGTTTCCCTTAGTTCCGACCTTCAAAAATTGACCCTTCACAGCTTGGCCCTCCTCCAAATACGAATTTTGTTGTTGTGATTGATCTTGTCGATCTTTGCACTCCCAACTCCAGCAATCCGCCTCAAATGGCCCTCCAAATGATCTCCTAACTCCCCAACACCAAATCCCCGAGATAATGTTGCCCCAACAAATCTCACTCCAATGACTGCGCAGTGCCTGCATCGCTGTTACTCTCCCTGCTTTGCGTTGCTGCCACTCTCCCTGTTGCAAATACTCAGCCTCCTTGCTACTATTTTCCTACTACAGCTACTCGGCCCTCCTACTGCTACTTTCCTGTTGTTGTAACTCGGCCCTCCTGTCGCTCGTTTCCCTGTGGCTATAACTTGGCCTCCTTGTTGTTACTTCCCCTACTAATGTAACTCGACTTACTGTTGTTGTAACTTGACTCACTGTTGCTGGTACGACTTGGAACGAAATAGAACTCCCCCCTACGACTGGCACTCAAAGTCCATCGAAGCAAGAACTGAGATCTCCGCTCAAAGGCACTCGTGTGCTAAACAACACAATATTGGCTCAGCTGAACAGCTAAGGCAAATTCGATTTTCAAATAGAAAAAAGGCCCCTATTGCTCCCTCATCCCTTCTTTTTATAATTATTGGCCATGCATTCCTTCTGGGTCCCTCCATCAATTCGATTTCCCTCAAAGAATTTGAATTCCTACTTCCCCAAGTGCGTACTTTATGTAGGCCCCATATTCCACTATCAATTTAATCTTTCATTTTCTCTAATGTTGGTCACCTCCAACCCTCCAAAAATCAAGTGGGGACTCCCACCACCCACTTTTCCTAAGTTTACATGCCAAAATATTTCCCAACACCCAATTGCAAAAATAGAAATTCATCTTAGCAAAATTAATTTAATTGGGACATTACAGCGATACAACAGTAGGCATGATTTTCTAGGGGTCACTACACACAAATTTCAAGGGTTGTACAAGAGAAATTTATTAACAGTTAGGCATGATTTCTAAGGCAGCTTGGAAACAGAAATCAAGGAGTTGAGGAAGCATGAAAATATGGCAATTTTGGGCACGATTTCCAAGGGAGATGTATTTATTAACGATTTGACTGTTGTAAAATATCTTTGAAAAATATAAATTCCTCCTATCTCTCTTACTAGTTTTTCCTTGGGGGCTTTTACAAGGTCATTTTAGTGAAAATTTCATCTATCACAGCGATTGGAAATTATTTTCCTAATTGTTAATTTATTTAAGAATTTATTTGGCATTTGCAGTTTGCTATGGCAAATACCAAAAAATTCACATTGTGATTTTCACAAACAAATTCTAAGTAGTTGGGCACAGTTTCCAAGGTAGCTTGGGCACAGAAATTGATAAGTTCAGGCAGCATGAAATTCTGGAAATCTTGGCACGATTCCCAAGGGAGATAAGTTGTATTTATAGCTGATTTGGCAGCTATAAAATCTCTCTGAAAATTAAAAATTCCTCCTCTTTGGGATTTTCATGGGTCATTTGAAGAAAAACAAATGTGTTAAATTTGTGAGTTGCTTGTGTTATTTTCAACAAAAGTGAGTAGAGTAGGTTCATGCGTTTTAAGTTTGAAAATATTCATGTTTATGGCAGCAGCATGAAATATGCTTTGGTTGGGCATTAAACTTGATTTGACTTCATCAACTTGAAACTGAGTGTTGATTTTTGTCTAGCATCGGGAGGTATTCCCGCATGCCAAGAGGCCTCCTAAGTCAGCCTAGAAGAATTATGGAAATTAAAATATAATATATTTTAGTTCAGGCATCATGTAAGCTCAAGAAATCAAGTCAGCCCCACCATGAAAGGGTGTGCCCGTTGGTCAAATTCAAACTCATTTGACCTATATAAATACATGATGTGCTACTCCCTTTTGACAATCATTATCAACATACCTTATCTCTCAAAGAGCACTCGCACATGTCCAGAAAGAAGGAAGAATTCACTGATTTGACTAAGTTGATTTCTTAAATGTTTGACCAAGATTTGACCGAGTCAACAGCGTTGTCATTTGAATGAGTTTGACTTGCTGAGCGAGATATCTGACGAAGTTTGACTGCAGAAGAGGTTGAGTTTGACTGCAGAAAAGGACGATTTGACCACAAGTTTGACTGGGTGTTTGATTGCAGGGGTTGACCACAAGCCCAAGTTTTACAGCAGAAGTCAACCACAAGTTGGATTTGACTGCAGGGCCTAAGTTGACTAGACCAAAAACTTGACCAAATTTGTCTTGTTGTGTGCTTTGACCAGCATTGAGTAGCTGGAATGTTGACCAGGAATGGCTGGCATTTAGACTTGCCTTTTCGCACAGATTTCTAGACAATGTTTGGAATTGTAAACCTTGTTGAAGAATAATTTCTCCTAGAAGAAAAGTTGTTGGTTTTTCGTTGCATTATTGTTGAAATTTTTTGTGTATAATTGCTCAATTATGCTGTAACAGCCCTGGTGAAAAATTCATGTAAATAAAATTTAATAAAGGCAAAATAAGACCATGATTAAGGGACACTTATACCAAGCTTAATGTTGGGCAAAGATATCCTAGTGGGCATCACTGGATGTGTGTTTTGGTTAAGCGAAATTAGCAAAGGCTAAGGCAAAGGCATTAAAAAGCAAAAAGACATTTTTGGCACATTTATTTATGAAACTAAAGGACAATAGGAGAAAAATAAGGTGAAAGGTCACAGGTTGCACGTGAGGAGGAAATTGAAGGAAAATAATGGAAAATGAAGAAATTGGAGGCTTATAAATAAAAAGGCTTCTAAAGATCAGTTGATAACCTTTTGTCAGCGCAAGTTTGGAGCTCTCTCATTATTCTCCCTCTCTCTCTCTCACTCTTGGTCACTTAGAGTTTTCTTGGAGCACTCTAGAATTGGATCAAGGAAGAAAAAGCAAGCAAAGGGAAAGGAAGGAAAGCAAGGAGCAAGGAACAAGATAAAGATTAGTCAGCTTCAGCAGGATTACTTCTAGGCAACCTTTTGCATGTGTGATTTCCTAAATGGTTTGGACATGCATGGCTTTGCATGTTGGTGTATGGTTCTCTTGTTGTCGATGGCATAGTTTTGTTGGGTTATGACAATGGTTTTCAGCCTAGCCTTGCCATTTTCTGGATGCCATGGTATGTTGGGATGTATATCTCGTTTTTGAGCTTTGCTTTTCCAAAATTTCAGAATCCGGGGCAAGGTTCATTCCCAAAGGCCTAGGAATCCCTTGACCGATTTTGGTGGGACACACGGTAAAGCCTGAAGGAGAAGTCTTGGTTTAGGGCCTAGTGATTTGGGTTTGGATTGCGGTAAACCCTGAGAGACTAGTCTCAGTTTAGGGCCTAGTGATCTGGGATTGGATTGTGGTAAAGCCTGAGAGACAAGGAGATGGAAAATTCCTCAAGGATAGTAATGGATTCCAAATGGCATTCCAAGTTTAGTTTGGTTGTGATCAGAGCACCGGTTTTCGTGTGATCACGGTTTGATGAAGGTGGAGGTGGTTTAACCTTTGGATTCCCTCGATTGTTCTTGGATTGGTAGCTCTATGAGATCCCACATTCATGCTTGGAATATGGCACGGGGGTGACTGGATGAAAGAGAGATTTGGTTCAGCCATGTCTATGGTCGGTGGTATGTGGAAGTCCCTAACTTGGTCGGATTTGCCTATGATTAATAAAAGATAAGTTCTCTTACTTTTGCACTTGTTTATATGTGGATTTAATGGTTGTCATAACTTTGATATTTATATGGTTTTATGTTAGTTATAAGCATGGTTATATGACTGATTCATGTCATGGTTATTTCATGTATTTATAATTGTCAAATGGATGGATACATGACTTAATTGATGTTATAACACTTGAATGGAAAAGGAGGTGATCTTTCTGGTTATGCTTCATAAATATTTTCAGTCATTTATGCTTTGTCTTGTATCCCAGACCTGTAGGTTGCATTGATGCCAAGTGTTTGACAGAATGTTAGTCCCAGTTGGCGATACGTAGGCCTAGTCCTAAGCTTGAATTTTGATTTGTTTATCTTGTCATCATGTTTTTCATGGATTCTGGAGGTTGTAACAAGTTATGGGCAGAGGCCGGATTTTGGGCTAGAAAAGTGGCTCAAATCTCGAGGCCGTTGGCACAGGTCTGCTGAAAAGAGTCCAGGGACGTTGGCACATAGGCCTGTGAGAGCGACTTTGGCTTCTGGATGTTGTCATGCCTATAGCATGAGAGCGACAAGGGTTAAAAGGATTAAAACATCAGTGGTACTTAGGGACAGGATGTCTGAGTGGCTGACATGTCTCCTGAGGGTGTTGTTGTTGATGTGGACGGGTTTGTTTGATATGTTATGTCGATTCCATTTCCTTAAAGTCACCAAGGAGGTTTAATCCCTTATACTAACCTCTCTCATCGCATGTTTACCCCGGCGGGTCGATTGCTTGGGTGGACCTGGGAGGAGGGGGTGTTACAGATTGGTATCAGAGCGTGGTTGTGCTCTCCTTGGGTGAATGTGTTGGTCATGCACGCATGTCAGTAGCATGTGTGTCTCTTACACTTGCAGTTCATGTGCTTGTTGCGTTGCATCATGTTGATCATGATTGTCATGAGGAACTTGATGTTGATTTTGTGGAATGCATCGTCAGAAGTATATGACCGGTTATATGATTATATGCAGCTTGATTACATCCTTGTATGTTAGGTTGCATTCTTGAATGTTTTGATTACATGTATCAGTCTTGTAGGTTGTTTACAAGAACTAATCGCTTATGCTCGACTACATGCATTTATACGTATGTATAGTTGATTAGGCATTGCTTATGCATCTTGATAGTTGCATGTGGCAATGTGTACGATGGAGTAATGGTCGTTGTCATGCATGAGGTCATAGCATGCGTTGTTGATATGGCCTTGCATTGATGACTGACCCTAGCTAGAATGATGTTTATGCATTGATGCACTTATTCGCCATATGTATATATGCTATTATGTTTATGTTATACACGTATTACGTTGATTTGATGATCTTGCACACAAGGTATCCTCCCCGAATTATGCTAAGGTACGTTGGTTTATTGTGATTTGATTTAGCTGACATAGTATGCCTTGCAGGAAAGAGATCAGATGGCTAGCAAGGTGGTAGACTACATAGAATCTCCTTATGCATCAGATGGGCAGCGTGGTGTGGGGTACTCTTCTGACTTGGCAGACACATTGAGAAGCCTTATGGAAGAAATAAGGAGTTGCAAAGTAGACAATGACAAAATCATGCAGGCACAAGAGAAACAGGCAGGGGTGAATGTGATGCTACTTCAGAGTTTAAAAGAATTGCAGCGACAAGGGCCACTTCGGATCAGCCATGGACATGAAGACAGAACTAATGGAGCATATGGAAGTAGATCTCCTACTAGAGATAGGTCGGATAGATCTGGCATACTGTTGGACACTCCGGATAGGAGAGGCGATAGACATAGGTACTGTTCTAGTTGTGGTTCTGACAAGCATCATGATCGTTACATTATTGTGAAAATTCCTACACTGAAATCCCTACTGCAGCAAACTAATGTTACTTCTCCTACTTGATTAAATCATAAAAATTATTTACTGTCTTCTACGGCAAATTTCGAAGTAAATACATTTGCAACCTTCACTTCATTAATATATTTGCGGAAACAAAACACTGAGCAAGAAAGAACAATGCAACACATAGGACTATTATTTTTGGACAAATAGTCCTTGAAAAAGCCCAATACGGGAAAACCGGTGCAGCAACTCTGAGGGTTTAATATTATGTAGGAGAAAATTCTAAGTACAAATCTAGGATGCTCAGCTAGCAATCCTTTATAGAGAAAATACTGGACAAAGACTGGTGAAATGATCTCACCCTGTCACTGGAGAATCAATGTAGCTCTAGAGGCTCTGCGTCACCCTCTACGTGGCCTCTACGCAGAACTGTGTCACCTTGGGCAGCTTCTGCGTCACCCTTCCTGGGTATTACGCTACCTCTCTGCTCTGGATCCTCTGCTAGCTGAGAAATTGTCTTTCCTGCCTCCCAGGCTCATACCCTGGCTTCCAGCAACTGAAATTCGAATTCCCTCAACAAAAACTCGACTTCCCCTCACTGACTACGTTGCCTCTACGTCAGCGCTGCGTAGGCCAGTGTCAGCCTTCCTATGGACATCTTTTGTCCTCTCTCTACCTTGTACTCTTCGGAAATTCCTTCTCCCAAATTCTCACTGGCCCTCTCTTACAAGATCTCTTCAATCGATTTTCCTCCTGAGAACTTCTCACCTCAAAAAATCGATTTTCTCAATCTCTCTCTGTGTTTTCCAAATGACCCTCAAGTCCCTTCTTATACCTTCCTGTTGGGCAACCAAGGGCCTAGATTAGAACATAATCAAAGGCTCATATCGATTTGACTTGATCCATGGCTTTTTCTAGAAGTTTCACCCCTGATTAGATTAATACCTATTAGTATTTTAATTTTCCTAAGTTTAGACTTAGGAACTCCATTAATTATTTTAATAAAATCACTTCTAAGTGGAATTTCCCAAAACGTTTTTTGGGTTCTTTGGAACGCTTGTGCCCAAGCCTCCCTGCAAAATTTGAGGCTTAGAGCATATCCGATGCTACCCCAAATCAACAGTTATCATCCTTACAGGAGGAGTGATAACGGATACTTGCCAGATGAGTTTAAGAAAGCAAAGCCAGCTACCTTTGATGGAGAGATGAAGAAATCACAAGATGCAGAAGCATGGTTGTTTGGTATGAAGAAGTTATTCTAATTGCATGAGTATTTAGAAAACATGAAAGCAAAGATAGCCACTTTCAGTCTCAAAGTTAAAGCAGGTATTTGGTGGGAAGACGTGAAGAATGTCAAAGGTATACATGAGGAAGATTTGACTTGGCGCGAGTTCGAGAGGCTCTTCAAGAAGAAGTACTTGTCGGAGAGGTACTATGATGACAAAGTTAAGGAGTTTTATGAGTTGCGGATGGGTTCTATGACAGATGAGGAGTATACTAGCAGGTTTTTGAAGTTGTTGAGATATGTGTCTTACCTCAAGGAGGAGAAGGCCAAAGTTCAGAGATTCATCAGTGTATTGGCAGTAGCATACAAAGACAGGATTGAGTTCGTTGAGCCTAGATCATTGGAGGAGACAATCTGAAAGTTGAAACATTGTTATGAGCAATCGAATCGCAAAGTTGAGCCTACACATGACTTGAAAAGAAATGAGAAAGCTAAAGGAAAATGGCCACCAAAGAGAGGAAGACCTCAAGATGCAAGTGAGAAAGAAAATGCAATTCCTTACAAGAGATTCAATACAACTCAAAAGGGACATAGAGAGCAGCAGGCTAGAGGTGGTGGTAGGGAACCATTGCAGTGTTGGATATGTCGCAAGGATCATCGTAAGAGGGATTGTCCGCAATATCAGAGTGGTAGTAGACCCCAGATATACAGTGCTCAGGAGGCACATACAATTGGTGATGTTGGTCATAGCATTCCTCGGATCTATGCAGCTATGGACAGCAGGCAAGCGAATCATCAAGCATCGATCACTGAGATGGACAATAAGCTTTGTGATCAAGTTGTTTCTATTTTGATTGATCATGGATCTAACTATAGTTATATTAATCCTGCCTAGTGGATAAGTGTGGTTTGAGAAAAAAAGTGCATGCAAAATCTTGGTTGGTACAGCTGGCTACAGGTACAAAGAGCTTGCGCATTTGAGTTAAATGGTATGCCTACAACAACACATTTGAATATATTGCCATTGGGATCGTATAGTATGCTTTTGGGTATGGATTGGCTATACCTTCACAAGACCAAGGTGGATTGCTTCGACAAGGCCATTGAATGTGTGAATGATAGTGGAGAAAAGAGGACTTTGCAGGGAAAGAAGAAGCCTACATCAGTGAGAATGGTTACTGCTATGCAAGCTAAGTGTAGTTGCAAAATAGGTTGTGTGATGTTTGCAGTACACATTTCTAGTGACAAGGGTAAGGAGGTTGAGTATGCAGATGTGTTGAGCAAGTACCCAGTTTTGTAGCAATTTGAGGATGTATTTCCTGAGGACATTACAGAGTTGCCACCTCACAGTGAGGTAGACTTTTCTATTGAGTTGGTGCCAAGGGACTCTAGCATCAAAAGCACCTTACAAGAAGAGCACACCTGAGTTGGTGGAGTTGAAGTTGCAGTTAAAGGAGATGCTTCATAACGGATGTGAAAATTCTTGAATCCAACAGATCAAAAACCCCTCCTGCAATTTCTGGTTTACTATCTCCTATTTGTTCTTTACATTAACAAGTTATTTAATTACTAAATGTCGAAGTAAACACAAATGTAGCCTTCACAGATATACAAATCATGCACTGAAGTAAACATAAACAATAACACAAGGGAAGCCATTATTTTTGGACAATCGTCCCTGGAAAAACCTAATGCCAAACCAGTGCAACAGATATGAGGGTTTTATTATTAAGCAAATTCCATGAATACAACTAGGGTGCTAGAAATGGCTCACCCAACAGAGAAAGTCCTCAGTAGTAGTACCTCTATCCGGAGAAATGTTCTGGCAAATCAGCAACCAGATGATCAACCTCATAATGAATTTGGATGTTCCTTGTGTTGGATAGCGAAAGCTACTCCAAGCACTGCTCTGGAATTGCGTCACTCTTCAAGAACTGTGTCACCCTCTCCCGACTGATCTACTCTCAGTCTACCCCATAGAATCTCCCCAGCACTGCCTCTCAAGCCCAGCATCAACCTCTACAGCCCTCTGCACTGCCTGCGTCAGCCTCTACGGCTTCTATGTTAGCGTCTACGGCCTCATGCATCCTTTGTGTCAACCCTTCTAGGGTCTGCATTGTCTCCCCTGCACTGCGCTGCCTCTCTACTATGTATTCTTCAGCCTCGAATGAAAATCCCTTGTTGAACTACCCCTTGTTGCAACTGATCACTAACTCGATTTCGTTAGGAAACATCACCTCAGAAAATCGAATTCTTGATCTCTCTTGGTGTGTCTCCAACTAACCCTCAAGCCTCCTCTTATACATTTCCAGTTCACGATTCAAAGGTCAAGATTAAGTCCCTAATCAATGACTAAGATTAAAACTGGCTTGATCATCGTCACTTAGAACTTTCTCACCCATATTATATTAATACACATTAATATTTTTATTTTCCTAAGTTTAGACTTAGGGACCCATTAAAAATATTAATTATTTTAATATCTCTTCATCCGGGTGGAATTTCTCCAAACGATTTATGGGTCTTGGAGATCTCATGTGCCTTAGCCTTTCCACCAAATTTCATGGCTAGAGCACATTTGATGCTACCCAAAATCAACAACGGATACATTAGGACAAGTGTATCGCCCTAGGGTGCACCAGTGTTGTTCGTAAAGAAGAAAGATGGTACTCTTAGATTGTGCATTGACTACAGGTAGCTGAACAAAGTGACCATCAAGAACAAATACCCTTTGCCGAGGATCGATGATTTGTTTGATCAATTGAAGGGAGCAACAATGTTCTCTAAGATTGACTTGAGATCAGGATACCATCAAGTATACATCAAGGAAGATGATATCTTCAAGACTACGTCAGGACTAGGTATGGGCAGTATGAGTTTGTTGTTGTTCCATACGATTTAACTAATGCTCCAGCTACATTTATGTGTTAGATGAATAGTGTGTTGCGTCCTTATCTAAACAAGTTTGTTATTGTATTCATTGATGACATATTGGTATATTCTAAAAATGAGGAAGAGCACGTCGAGCATTTAGCAGTAGTGTTGAGATTGCTAAGAGAGCATCAGTTGTATGTTAAACTTAGCAAGTGCAGCTTCTTTCAGACTAAGGTACATTACTTGGGGCATGTTGTCTCCAAGGATGGCATTGCAGTAGATCCAAAGAAGATAAGAGCCATCATGGAGTGGGAAGCTCCTAAGAATGTAGATGAAGTGATATCTTTCATGGGGTTGGCAGGCTACTATATGAGGTTCATCAAGAACTTCTCACAAATTACTTATCCTATCACATCATTGTAGAGGAAAGTTAAGAAGTTCGAATGGACAAAGGAGTGTGAAGCTAGTTTTAAGCAGCTTAAGCAATTGTTGACACATGCACCGATGCTAAAGATTGTGGACCCGGACAAGGAGTTTGTAGTATGTACAGATGCTTGCAAGAGACAACTTGGTGGAGTTCTCATGCAAGAAGGACAGGTAGTGTGCTATGAGTCACGGAAATAGAACAAGCACGAGTAGAACTATCAAACGAATGATCTTGAGCTAACAATGGTTATACATGCATTGAAGATGTGAAGATACTATCTTCTGGGCAAGAGGTTTACATTAATGAGCGATCACAGTGGGCTGAGGTATTTGTTTGACCATCCGAATCTAAATGAAAAGCAAGCTAGATGGTTGGCTACCCTTAGTGAGTTCGACTTCGAGATCAGACACATCAAAGGGAAGGAGAACCGGCTTGCAGATGCTCTTAGCAGGAAGGTACAGGTAAATCATATAGCAGCTATGAGCTCTTATGGAACATAGTTACAGCAAAGGATCTTGCGAGCAGGAAAGCGAGATGACAAATACATGGAGATTATGCACAGGTTACGGCAGAGCACAGGTACAAATACAAGTATAGGGGTAAGTACAAGTACAAGTGATCGGGACGCAAACTATCATCTCACGGCAGATGGTTTGGTGAGATTTAGAGACAGGACCTATGTGCCGAATTACAATGAGCTCAAGAAGCTTTTCTTGAGGGAGTTTCACGCCAAGTCATACTCGGGGCATACAACGGTAAATAAGTTCTACTATTGGTTGAATCTGAAGAAGGAAGTGGTAGAGTTCATGGCAAGATGTTTAGTTTGTCAGCAGGTAAAGGCAAAATGTAAGCATCTAGGTGGTTTACTACAGCCAATAGCGATTCCGGAATGGAAATGGGAGGTCATTTCCATGGATTCCATCACAAGTATTCCAAGGACAGCGAGGCAGCATGACTCGATTATGGTCTGTGAAAATTCCTAGACTCAAAAGAATCCCTACTGCAGCAAATGTGAATCTACTTCACCTACTTGATATTTTAACATACATTATCAAGTTATTCCTCTAAATACTGAAGCAAATTACTTCTGCAGCCTACACTAATTAAATGTTTGATCTCATGAAACAAAAAACATAGCAAAGAACAAGATACATAGGACACACTTATTTTTGGACACAATAGTCCCCGGAAAAAACCAATGCAAGAAAACCGGTGCAGTAGTTTTGAGGGTTTATTATTATGCAAGAGAAATATATGAAAACAAATCCAAGATGTTCATCTAGCAATCCTTTACAGAGAAAAATACTAACGGAAAATCTAAGTGAGTTTTACCTCACTTCACCCAGCAAAATTATGGCTGATCCGGCACAAGACTAGCTAACCCTGACTATTTCTGTGTTGGCTCTGCGTCAGCCCTACGTCACCTTCTCTGACCTCTGCGTCATCTCTCCCAACTGTTCTAGCAGTCTCCGGCAGTTCTGGCAGTTCTCAGCAGTTCCAGCTGTTCTGGCAGTTCTGGATTATGCATGACAGATAGCTTTTCTACGTCAACTCTCCCAGCTACTCCGTTGCCTCTGCGTCATCTTTCCTAGCTACTCTGTTGCCTCTGCATCAACTCTCCCGGTTGTTTCCGCAGTTCCCGATAATTCTGGCAGTTACTCACAGTTCCGGTTGTTCCGGCAGTTCTGATTTCTACATCAGCTCTCCCAGCTACTACCCTGCCTCTGCATCAGCTCTCCTGGCTAGTTCACTACCTCTCTGTAACCTCTCTCTATTCTGTATTTTCCAGAAAGTCCTTCTTGCAGATTCTCTCTGCCCCTCAGCTGCAAGATCTCCCCAATCAATTTCCCTCCTGAGAACTTCTCACTTTAGAAAATCAATTTTTTCACTCTCTTTATGTGTGTTTTCAAATGAACCCCAAGCCTCCATTTTATACTTTTCCTTTTGAGTCTTCAACGGCAGAGATTAAGTCTCTAATCAACGGCCAAGATTAAAACATGACTTGATCTGCCTTCTAGATCATTCTCACCCATATTTTGATTAATACCCATTAATATTTTAATTTTCCTAAGTTTAGGCTTAGGAACTCTGTTAAAAATATTAATTATTTTAATAAAATACAATCCGAGTGGAATTTCACCAAACAGTTTCAGGGTTCTTTATAACTCATGTGCCTTAGCCTCCCCACCAATTTTCAAGGGTAGAGCACTTCCGATGCTACCAAAAACTAACATGGTCATGGTTGACGGGTTGAGCAAGGCAGCTCACGTCATTCCAGTAAAAACAACATATTCAACCAGTGAGGTAGCACAGGTGTTCATCAGAGAGATAGTGAAACTGCATGGTGTTCCAAAAAAGATTGTGTCGTGTTAGTGTCAGTCTTTCCAGCCTTCCTCCAGTGATCAAACATGCTCTTACAAAGTTATTTTGAAGTGTCAAGGTCAAATTTTGTCATTTCAAAGAGTTTTCAAGCAAAATTTGGTCACTAGGCATTAGGTCTAGGGTTTGCTTTCACTCCTTCTAAAGTTGTCCAAATGGCGGGCTATGTCATCATTTAGCTGAGTCTATCATCATTCATAGGTTTGTTATTATCATGTCAGTGTCTAATGAGTCATTTTACATCTTGTTCATGCTTCAGTTGTGCCTTGGCAAGTTCATTTCCCTCTCCTAGGGTTTTGAAGCCAATTTCTCTTGGATGGTCAAATCAATGGCAAAACTTGTTTCCTGATGTTCATACACCTTCCCCTATCCTTAAAGTACCATATCATACATTTCCCAACACTCAGATTCCCCAAATTCCTCATTTTTGCACAAACCCTAGTTTCTAAGCTACAACCTAGCAATTTTCTAGGTTTGGCCTGTGATTTTCCCTTTTGGACCCCTTCCCCTCACTCAATCTCTGAGATTCCACTTTCCCCTTCTTCCTAACATCCCTCCCCACTCCCAAAAAATTCCCCAAGAATTTAGAAGCCCCCTATCCCCTTCATTTCGCTTCATTTCGACAAAATTCCTTGTTTCACACATCGGGGCAAGTTTCACTCAAATGATGTTTCAGAGCAGTCAGAGATGAATTTTGGAAAACTGAGAAAGGTTTTTGTCCACAACATGCCAAAGAATAAAAACATCTTTCACTTTTTGCACAGGTGTCATGGTTTTAAAGAAATGTCAAAAATACTGGCGAGAACGAAGGTGCTCCAAGGACGGTTGGCCAAAACACAAAAACGAAAGAAAACGCCCGATCCACTCCAAATTT
>APFE030304106.1:226456-260714 GCA_000404065.3 Pinus taeda
GCTTTGGGTTGCGTGCTTGCCTTGAGAAACCTCTTTTTCCTTACAAAACACAAAACACAAAACCCAACACGGACATGCAAAGAAAAACGAACCTTATGGCTCGAAGTTAGCTTTACCCAAAAAACTAAATATTTAAAAAAAAATTACCTTTAGCCGAAAAACTAAATATTTTTCTCAATGTTTCTGATTTTCCGAGATCACACTAAGGTGCGGGGAAAAGAGCATACGCATGAGAAAAAAAATCCTTCCTTTCTGTTTTTGATTTGCCCAGATCGCACAGAGTCGCAGGGCAAAGAGCATACGCAGAAATGAAAAGTATAGATCCGGTTAAAAAAAAACTAAATAAACCGAAACCGAAATAAGCAGAGAGAAAATAACAGTAAACTGCAAATAAAGACTGTATACCTCCAGATCTTTAAAATGACGCAGATAGGGCTACCGGAAACCTTTTCGCGTGAAACGAAAGGGGTTCCTCACTGGAACAGATGCTCCGAACACAACAGAGTAGTCCTCTCGGCCCGAAAGCAGTCAGAAACAGTAGATCTAGGAAACGACAGCCGCATGCAGTTCTACCGGCTTCAAATTTGGATCACTAACGGACGTGGCCCTCAAATAGCTCTGATACCATGTAGGAATTTACAGGGTAAGTTCCTCAGAAAGAACACCAAAAGGACACCACTCACAACTAGATCTCAAATCAATACACCAGTATTTTTGACGTGGCTAAAACCCTCAGAGAGGGAAACAGTCCACGGCCTGCGCCAACGTGGCTAATACAGGCAATTTATTAATAAAAGAATGAAAATTTACATAAGCTTCTCTCATGCACGGTTAACCTACAAATGACCCTCCATGCGCTTTAAATAGAATTCATGGACCAATCGGGTGTCAAGCCACGGATCAAGTGTCGGTAATACCGAGGAGAGAATGAACCGTCGGATCACTACATATCGTGACCGTCGGATTGTAAGTTACAAAATGTACAACGGTAAAGAAACACACTTTACCTAACTCTATACCTAACTCTATACTAAAACAAGTTGAACTTAACTATTCCTATGTGTCGGAATATCCTAACAAATTGTTGATGCTCTTAGTTTGTGAATTGTAGGGTTTGTTGTTGATTTGTGTAGCTTGGGAGGTGCTCCAAGCCCTAGGGTTCAAGGATTGGAGGGCAAAGCACCACAAGAGTCACTTGTGGACTTGGAACCCAAGTATGCAGTTTTGCACTAAATCGTGTTTTGGACATTTCTAGGAGCACATTTCTACATGTGATGGCATGAGACAATAGAAGGCGAAAAGATGAATCTAACACTTCGAGAATAGTCAAATTCCAAGTTGTTGAAGTGGTGAAATAAATTTTTGAAGTCATATGGTGGGTTTACAATGTGAATGTTAAGGTCATGTGAAAATTCGTCAAACCGGAATCCCTACTGGAGCAACTGATGATATTTCTCCTACTTGTTAGATTTACATGAACAAGTTATTTGCAGTTTCCTACGGCATACATCGAAATATATACACTACAGGCTACACCATTTAAAATAATATGTTGAAACAAGAAACTGAACAAGAGAAAGATCAACAGAAATGACAGTTATTTTTGGACAAACGTCCCCGTAAAAATGCAATACGGAAAAATCGGTGTGGCAAATCTGACGGTTTTTATTATTAAGCAGAAATTATTTCTGAATATAATCTCAGGATGCCTCACTGGCAATCCAGTACATAGGATATAACTTGGCAAAGAAATTAGTGAGATTACCTCACTCTACAGTACAAGTCGCGGCTGATCGACAACTGAACCAACGAGTCCCCGACTACTTCTGCGTTGCCCCTGCATGGGCCTACGTCAGCCTCTAAGGCACTGCGTCACCTCTGTTGCGAATCGATTTGCTCTCAAGAGTTGATTCCAGCCCTCCCGGCTCAGGACATCAACCTCCTCAGCAAATTTGGAGCTCTGTGTGGAAGGCTTGTACGTTGCTCTACGTGGGTCCCGCGTAAGCCCTTCCTGGCTCTACGTCACCCTCTCTGCCAACTGCGTTGCCTCCTTTGTGTGTCTCTCTACCTCTCAGCTAAGTATTCTTTGGCTCTGGAGAAGATCCTCCAGCCAAAACTCTCTTTGCCCCTCTCTACGTGATCACTACGAAATCACTACGCTACCTTTAGCTTCAGCAATTCGATCTGACTGATCAACTCTCAGTGTGTTTTCCAAATGACCTTCAAGCCTCCTTAAATAGTCTTCTCGTTGACATTCAACGATCCAGATTAGAAGCTAATAAACAGCTAAGATCATTTATGCTTGATCCTCGTCTCCTTGTAGAAGTCACACCCACAGTTAGATTAATACCCATTAATTATTTTAATTTCCTAAGTTTAGACTTAGGGTCCCATTAAAATAATTAATTATTTTAATAAAACTGTCTCCGGGTGGAATTTCACAAAATGCTTTTTGGGTTCTTTGGAATACATGTGCCCAAGCCTCCCGACAAAATTTGCGACTTAGAGCACATTCGATGCTCCCATAAATCAACACTCCCTCTTAGCGAGGAATGTGCTCTAGCAATGCCTCCCATTGAAGCATCACCCTGACTTCATAACATTGTCCTCTATGCTGCTAATGTCTGACATGTTGTCCACCAACTACTACGTTGTTGCTGCAATTGTATTACTGCTGACACTACCGCTGTCAACACAGCATCCGTACTACATCCCCCTCTCAAGTGTTGGATTTGTGTCGTTGCTAGCACTGCCACTGCTAACACTTCATCTGCACTACAACTGAAAAACATCCCAAAATCTGAACAAGTGTTTAGAATAGATGCATCTCAATGTTGAAGATCTAATTGTTGCTAGTGCCATGCTATCCCTCTGAAGCCACTGCACTATTGCTGCTACTGCACTGTGCCTCACTGCACTACTGCAACTCTGCACTATGCTGCTCAGACTTGGCGTTCTAGCCGTTGCATCTGTCACTCCAACACTCCTCTGCACCAAGTGACACCGGTCCATCCTGCTACTTCTGATCTGGGCTCTCGTAGCAAGGAATTGATATGAGAGGTGGGCTCCTCAAGTATCCTGCCCATCTGTAGCTCTTTCGAACTACAACTCCAAATCATCCCACCTCCCTCCTGATGGTATCTCGGCTGTAATGGCAAACTCCTCCTCCTCAATCTTCGTGGGTGCATCCTTCAGATCGTGCTTCTCATCTTTGTCCTTCTTCCTGAGAGGACATTGTATTGCGTAGTAACCCATTTCATCACACCTTAAGCATTTGATCTTCAAGACGTCCTTCTTCCACCTCCGCTGCTCTTGATGCCCCTTGGATGCAAGGGCTGCATTCTCTTCCTCCTCCTTGGGCTTCGACCAACTGTTGTTGCTTCCGTTAAGTTTACACTTGACTAGAACTCTCCTCAGCTCCTCTTGCTTAAGAGTTGCCCACATCTCATCCCAATTTGGCAAAGTCGCCCTACCCAGGATACTCTGGACAAAGACTTTCCACTCCTCTGAGACTGAATTGAGGGCCAATCTAACCAACTCGGATCCTTGAGGTGTCGACCCCACAGCTACTAACTCATCACAGGTCTCCTGAAGCTTCCTGAGGAACAGATCTATGCGTTCCCCCTTCTACATCTACGCAAATCTCAGTTTCTGCTCTAAGTACATCTTCCGTTTCAGACGATCCTTAATATAGCATTGCCAAGGCATCCCACATCTCCTTAGCAGTCCCTCTGCTAGTGACGTGACAAACCACATGATCCTTTACTCCATCAAGGATCATCCTCTTGGCCTTCACCATTTCTGCATGGTACTTCTTCAGCAGATCTAGATCTGCAGGCACAGCAACCACGCTGCTGACATAGGTCTTGAGAGTATGCTCATCTCGAAGGAATGACATCTTTGCCTTCCAGATGACGTAATTGGATGCCACATCTAACCTGTCCTGATCTCGCAGCCCACTGGTTGCCATCTTTGCCACGAAAATGTCGAATTGCTCCTCTCTGTTCCTTACTGCTGCTACAATAAGAAAGCAGACTTATTGGCGGGAAGTCTACTAAGGAAAAAATTCCCTCACTGTGCTTCTCCTCTATCTTCTGACGTCTTTCAGCCCAACAATCTGACTGCTAAAAAACTGCATCCCACCAGCTCTTCCTCATGATGACGATCAACATTGCTCCCTTTGCCACAGCAAGATTTCGATCTGGAAGCCCTTCCTCTCTGTTGACTCACTTCGAGAGAGACTTTCCTCGAAAATTCAGCCCTCCTGGCTTGGACTGCACAATCCCTCTGGGGATTCGAAATGTTGCCTCCTGCAGCTATTTCGATCTCCTTTTATGCTCAGCACTGGGTTCTCTGGCACTATTCTTCTTGTCTCGCCTACATTGCTCTGATACCATGTGAAAATTCCTCAAACCAGAATCCCTACTGCAACAACTGATGATATTTCTCCTACTTCTTAGATTTACATGAACAAGTTATTTGCAGTTTCCTACGGCAAACATCAAGATACATACACTGCAGGCTACACCATTAAAAATAATATGTTGAAACAAAAAACTAAACAAGAGAAAGATACAACACAAATGACAGTTATTTTTGGACAAACGTCCTCGAAAAAACCCAATGCGGGAAAACCGGTGCAGCAAATTCTAGGGTTTTTATTATTAAGCAGAAGTTATTTCTGAATACAATCTTTGGATGCCTTGTTGGCAATCCAATATAGATAATATCACTCGGTAGAACAAATTAGTGAGATTACCTCACTCTACACTGCAAGTCCTGGCTGATCTGACAACTGAACCAACGAGTCCCCGGCTACTTTTGCGCTACCCCTGCGTGGGCCTGCGCCAGCCTTTAAGGCACTGTGTCACCTCCGTTGGGAATCAATTTGCTCTAGGCAGCGGATTCCAGCCCTCCCCGCTCAAGACGTCAGCCTCCTCAGCAAATTTGGACCTCTGCGTGGAAGGCTTATGCGTTGCTCTACGTGGGTCCTGCGTGAGCCATTCTTGGCTTTGCGTCACCCTATTTGCCAATTGCGTTGCCTCCTTTGTGTGTCTCTTTACCTCTGTGCTAAGTATTCTTGGCTTCAAAGAAGATCCTCCAGCCAAAAATCTCTCTGCCCCTCTTTGCGTGATCACTATGAAATCACTGCGCTGTCTCTAGCTTCAACAACTCGATATGACCAGTGCCTCAACCATAACAGTGATGAATAGCAGTGTGCAAACTGATTTGGAGCAGTGTTTTGGAGGAGCGTTGGGTCAAAGAAATTCACCAGAATTGGATCAGATTTGGAGCAGCCTGTGGGAGCCAATTTGGAGGCTTGTTTGAGTGACCATAAGTCTTCATCGGTGTGGATTCTGCAACGTAGTATTGGGTGCCATTGATCTGGTGGAGGGCAATGTTTTGGCTACCCAAGGTAGCCCTAGACGAGTTATCTTGAAGTGATAAAGAGGAGCTGAAGTTTGGGTGAAGTTTGGTGCCGAAGTGCAACACCTTGATGGACTAAGGTCACTGCTAGCATGGCAGTTTGGAGCTCGGGAATTGGCCAACCTAGAGAGAAAAATTGATCAGCCCGTGTACAGAAGTGACTTGCAGTAGTGTTAGGTGGCAGCCCTCCTGGAGTGTCTCGATGTGTAGTGGCCTTGATGGACTAAGGCACTACTAGTGAGCAAAATGGGTGCGAAGCACCAGCAAGACAAGATACGACATCGAAGATGCAGCGAAGTTTGTCATTGTATCTTGTATACCATAGACTGTTGTATTATTTAGATTTGGTTCAATATAACAAAGATTAGGATTGTACAATTTGTTAAAAAGAGTGTATATTTGTGCATATTGTATTTACTGCTTTATAATTCTACTGTGCAAAGTAGTTTATGGTTGAGATTCCTTGTTTGGTAGCGTCAGTGATTTTAAGACTCTAACCTAGAGCCAAGGTCGTGGAAATTCAACATTTGTAACAAAGCCCTAGTAAGAAGATTGATGTTCTAGGGTATAATGATATTGTTTATCGATATGATTTAGTTTGATGATAAAATCTAGAGTTTGCAACAAATCTTGGTAGAGTCTAAAATCGTTGAATCCTTAGATGTATAGTAGGATTGTTATTTGATTGAATTACTGATATCTAAAGCTTTGTGTCTCGAAGATGGAATCTAAGGTTTATGACAAAACCCCAGCAAGAAGTTGAAAGTCTAGTATGTAAAGAGATGTAACTTTACTGATTATGAACCTAACTAGGTTTAGGTGTTTAATGTCTAAAATCAAAATGCTTCCATATAATTTTGATGTAGTTAACTTCATGCTTATGTATATGTATTTTGGTTGTACTTGCTATTAAAGTTTTGCTGGTACATAATCTTTAAGAAGTTCAAGATGTATGTAAATAAAAATGACTTGATAATATTGATAAGCATGATGAAGGAAGATGATGATCAAGATAACCTTGATATTGTAAGAAGGAATAGAAGCCATGAAAGGTTCGTCGATGTTATAAAAGAAGGAAGTAGTTGATCACGCTAAGTTAAGAGGGAGCCTGGATAAAAGAAAGGGTATATCTCCCCAGTTAATGTTGAAAATAGTGTAACTAGGTTCGGTTTTCATCATGTAAAATATTGTAACAATGTAATTTTGTATCAAGAAAATTCTTTTATATTTTTTATTTAGTTGTGGCTCCAATTGAAGAGGCTTAGGATGAGTCATGTAAAAGAAAAACAAACATGTATCGTTACACATGTAAATGGAATTGTTCTAAATCATCAATGAAATACTCAAACATGTACCCACAGAATTGATGCAAAGAAACCGCTTGAAGAAATTCTGGAAGCCTCTTGTCATCACGTCGGCAAAATAAAGGAACATGTCGGCCTAATCGAAGGATCTCATCGGCTTAGACATGAGGAGGCAAACCTATTTAGAGGCTACCTTGACACCTCCTCAAGACACGCATTCATCATCATTCATTCTTGAAGAAAAGTGAAGTGAAAGGGTTAACGAAAGGAGGTTGCCGCAGTCGTTGAGGAGGTTTGTTCCCTCACGCGAAGTCATCATCATGTCTGCAGCAATCTTATCTGGTCTAGGGCTTCATGTTTTATGAGTATATCGTTGGGTTGAAGGGAAGGTCCATTCTAGCCGCAGTTGGAAGGTAGAAGCCATTGCCAAAAAGATCGAATGAAACAAAGGGCTAGAAGAGCCCTAACATGTGCCTACATTCTGAAACGGGAGACTTTGTTCTCGCTGCACTAGAACAGTCACACCTTTGGCATTATGAAATCTCAGATCTAGCTCTAATCAATAGTTTGTCAGATGTATGGAGGGTCTACAGGAAGTGTGAGGATAAGAGAAGACTAGATGAGCCTGTACTAGATGTATGGAGGGTCTACATGAAGTGTGAGGATAAGAGAAGGCTAGATGAGGCTGTACTAGACTATATTCGTTGACTGTCATATTTTTGTTACAGACCTAGCATATTATCCAGAACTGCAGAAAGAGACAAACTGTTTGGGTACATGTTTGAGGTATAGTCATTTGGTGTTGAAGGCATTTTTGAGTCAATGTTTGGGTCATGTAATTTCTCTATAAAGATTCTATAAGAAAGAGTTCAAAGGGTTTTGCCTCTCAAGTTTAGGAGAGGTTTTTGCCCTGGCTTGATGCCAATATCTTGTGTACTTGTGCATTTTGATCTTCTTGTTATGGTAGCTGGTTGATGATAATAATTTGTGTAATCGATAAGAAGCAGAATCTAAAGAAATAGTATCATAAGCAGTTATCACAGTTAAGAGAAATCGAATATTTAAATTGCCCTTAATTTCTCAACAGTTAAGAGGGAGGGCATATTGTGACAATGAATACTTTGAAGTAAGCAAAAGTACACTATCGATAAATGTTCATGAAGTTGCAAACAAAAGACTTGAGGAAGATCTGGAGATGTATTTGGTGCTGGTAAAGAAATGAAAGAAGAAAAGCTTCTGTATATTTGAATATGAATAACTAAGTGGCATCAAGATGATTGAGAACCCCGAAGGTTTGTATTTACTTGTATATGTATATTTGAAAGTTTATTGTTAATTGGGGTTTGTGTTTGTATAGGTAGATCTCTCCACAAAAAGAATGAACACTTTGGAAGCATGCTTGGACAAATGGATACAAATAAATTTGGGAGGATATATGGCCGGCCTTTGTGTTGATGTCTAGATCCCGAACAGGGAGGGTGGCATTGGTATTGGAGCTCTGACCTTGGATATGCAACTAGATCCCTGGGTTGATGGTTAGCAAGTAACCCTGAAGGTACCTAGACTAGCTGAAAGAGTCCATCTTAGTCCCACCTGAATATAAAACCATGGTCAGGTTTCTAGTTCGCAGCATTGAGTGTGTTAGAACTCTTTGTAGTTCATTTTGGAGATCTTCCATGTACATCTATATATTTGTAATTATGAGTGCTTCCCTAGTTAAGAGGGAGTGTTGAAAAATGTAACTAGTGTCGGTCTTCATAATTGTATTCGAGTCACAATGAAATATATTTGTCAAGAGAAAGAAAAATAAATTTTATTACTAAAGAAATTGACTTATTAAAGCATGGGTTTCATGCTTGGGTCAATTGTTTTTAGGTCAAGCCTCCATTGCAGGTTTCTAGTGTTTATGTCAAGTGTCTTTGTCCATGTCTAATGTAAAGAACCCTTCTTGGGATTTATTTGTCAATGAAGAAATTTATTTTATTGTATTTTTGGTCTTCTAGGCTTCCTCCACCAAGTCGGCCTAGAGGAAGGACAAGTTGGCCTCAAACAGGGGAATTCGACCTCACAAGAAGCCTATATATTAGAGCAACTCGACCTCATTTAAAGCACCAACTCAAAAAGTTTGATCTGTAGTTTTTGGGCTGAGAAAAATCGCAAATTTCAAGGGGAGAAGAGGAAAAGTCTAGTGAAGAAGAAGGAGGCCAACATCTTGTTGAAGAAAGCGTAACTAGGTTCGGTTTTCTTAATGACATGATCTTTGTAAATGATGAAATAAAAGGAATAAAATTATTTTTGTATGCCTTGTTGCATGGGTTCCATAAGCAAGAGGTTTCTATATTAGTGGCTCCCATTGAGAGCCTTAGGATTTATTATTGAATCAAAGAGTCAAAATCATGTATGAAGAGCTCTTCTTGAGCCTATGTTAAATGTATACAAGTCTATAGAAATGTTTAACAGCCCTCCAAAGACAAGCATGATTTCTGTTGAAGAAGTCGGCCAGCAAATAGAATTAAAAGTCATGTCAGCGCATATAAGGAGACACATCTGTTCACTCAATCAAGTCAGCTCATTATGGAGACGAAACTACTATAAATACCCAGCTATGGTCTGTGCAAAAGTATAGTCACAACAACTCAGAGTCTCTGTAATTTTCGAATGGTACAGGTCTGAGATTCTTTGCATTACAGTGAGGTTCAGTGTTTCGGATGGAGGAGCATCTCTGCGTTTTTTCGAATGGGTATCACCGAAGATGATGTCTCGGCCTCCTCACAGTGAACACTGCCTCGGCATACTAAAACGCAGTCACAGTCTCATGTGTAATGAAGAGTAATACACCATTGGCATACTCTCTAGACACAGTGACAGTCTTGAATGATGAAGATCTCGGTGATCTCATAGTAAACACTCTTTGTCTCAGCCTATATTCTAGATGAAGTCATGATCTCGTCATAGATGTTATCATGGTGTCTGTACAAATACAGTCATGACCTTGATGGAGAAGATCATTATCTCGGCGGACCTAAGTGCAGCTCTCATACACATAAATATCTCAAATCTCGTTGTTATGATGAAGATCTCAGTGAGGGTGCAGCAGTAATGATCTCGATGGTGTAGTGGTAATGATCTCGGTGTTTCAGCAGTGATGACTTCAGTAGCAATGATGATGATGATCTCAACAGTGACAAAGAAGAGGATTGGTGTCTTGGTCTTAGAGTGGCCTAATAGGTCAAGGGTCATGGTCTTGGTATTCGTCAATTGGAATCTCTATAAGAAGAATTTGTGCAGGCTTCTCTCAAAGAGTGAGAGGTTTTGGCCCTAGCTCATAGCCTACATGTTGTTGTCTCTTATCTACTTTTGTTCATGCATTGGTTACTATTTGATGAAGAAGAATGTTAATAATCTAAACAAGAAGAAGAACCTAATCTAAAGAAGTTAAAAATGCATTCACAAGCAATTACTAATGAAGAAGAAATCTCCTAATGCCAATGCCCTAGATTTCTTCAACATGGTATCAAAGCTCAGGCGCTGAAGTCAAAGGAAGGGGAGCAAATAGACATTCAAGGATCAAGCTTCAAGAAGGATATCAAAACAGGTTGAAGGATATCAAAGAAAAGGGATCAAGATCTACATTTAAGGATCAAGCCCTAGATCAAAGAAGCAGTCCTGATCTACACTACAAAAGAAGGCAAAACATATTGAAGGTAAGAAGGCATTGTCATCTTCAAGGTTATAAAAACAAGAAAGGAGCATCTCCTTGCCCTAGAAGAAGATCATCCGAAGAAGCAGCAAATCATCCTCAATAAAGGGAGCAACCTTTTTCTATTGAAGAAATGCTTTTTCATCGGAAAGAAGATCGTCCAAGAGGAAGCTCTAATACATCTTCTTCAACCATCATCAAAGTGATCAAGTAGAAGAGTTCAACTTCACTTGTCAAGTAAGTACTTTTCATTCTTTAATCAATTTGGTAAAATGTCTTTGTAATTGCAAGGAGATCTATAAGTTGGATGGGTCATCAAAGGTCCCTGCATGGAATAAGGAGGATTGTCATAATCCTCATAGATAAGAGAAGTCAGTGAACATATCAAGATCTCCTTTGAATTCATGGGCGGGAACTCTTAAGGTCCTCTCCTCCCATGTAGCAAGAAATGAGACATAAGAGAGATATATGAAATGCTAGAAGATATACTCTCTGAAATACAGTGAAGAAGGTCATATCACTTAGACCTGATTGAAGGTATCAAAGAATGAAGGAATATCTTCATGAGATCTCAATTTGGAGATTTGGGAGAGATGGTAAGAAGATAGTCATCATTAACTAATAAGCAAGGTAACAAATGTCCATGAACAAGAAGGTTACCTCATTCGACAACTTGTGGTCTCTATGCTAGATAGAAAAAAGGACAAGTTGTAGGCAAAAGTGTTGAAGGTTAAAAGACTCAAACATTTGCAGAAACGAAAGGGAAGTTTGGTCCTCAAACAAGATAAACAGTGATATGGAAAGATTATGAAAAGAAAGCTCATATTGCCAGAAAGATGGAGGAAACCAAAGAAAAGAGCCAAGGAAATAGGGACTAACAGATCTCTACTATGATCAAGATGGTATCCCTCACAAAAAGGTCCTATCATAAGCTCCTAAATATTTTAGATATGACCATGATAATAAGATGCACCGTGGCATCATGGAAGCATGAAAAACAAGAGCTCGTGACATCACCATGGGAATCATGAAGGACAAAATCCATGTCAGTCAAACATGAAGGATATAGCTCTTGGGAATCCATGTCAGTCAAACATGAAGGATATAGCTCTTGGGAACCTCATTGAACATTGAAGGAAAGAAAGATATCATCCAAGACAAGGCTCATCATACGTCAAAAAGGAAACATTTGCCAGATGGGGATATGCAAGATCCTCAAGATTCTCTGAAGGAATCCTCATCGAAGGGTTCACTAATCTAGAGAGGAAGCAAGTGTTTCATCAGGAACTCCAACTTATGGAATTCATGGGATGATGGTATGATGTAGCAAATCAAGGGATTGAAGATCCTTTCAATCAAGGAAGCTATTGGAAGAAGCCTAGTTGACCTAAAGGTAAAAATGAGGTATGTAAGCTTTTGTTTAATATTATAATGTCATGCCATATGGTTGCAGGTAACATGGATCATTACTTCTATCATGAGAAGCATGATCAAGGGAAAAGGATCTCCTCCTTCGAAAAAATGCAAAAAGGCATAAGTCGCACTAGATGAAATCAACGTAATATGTCCTCATATAAAGTATTAAATGGTTGACTACAATTAAGAAACTTTGATTGAAAGCTCCTGGGAACGGAATGTGTGAGGAAGAAGGAGATCGTGAGATATGCAACCATCATGAAGGCAATGAACATCCAAAAGACCAAGAAGCTTTGACTAGGAAATCTCTTGGAAGGATATGAAGACTTTGATGAAAGTCTGAAAAAATGAAGACCCTTCACAATAGATATCTTTGGGAGATGTGTCAACATGTATGCAGGATGTTGATACGTACAGGAAGATGTCATGATGAAGAGCCATCTAGAAAGGTACAATGTTAAGTTTTAATTTCTTGAGTAATAATTGGATAAGTTCATGCAGAGCTACTGGAACAAGAGTTGTCAGTACGAGTACAACTAGCATTCATGTGGTGGATAGAAATTCCTGAAAAAACATGCTGAGGAAGAAGTAGCCATATGACAAGGGTTCCAGATATGTATCAAGAAGGCCACTTTCCATGAAGAAAGAAATAACATGACGAACCAAGAAGGAAAGTGACGGATGGCTAATGCCCTACAAGGAAGAAGCTCAACTGAATTTCATGACATCAAGGAAAGAAGTTGATCAAGCAGTTGATGAACCCACGAAGAAGAAGTTGCTAATGAAAAAAGAGAGTCCCTTGTTAAGAGGGAGCTCTAATAGGTCCCTAATCAAGAGGGAGCTTGGAGTGGGTCACCCCTGATTAAGAAGGAGTGACAGTTGTGTTTTCCTATTTCATGTGTCATGCACTAGACTAGGACTAACAGCCGTAAGTCTTAGTGAAGGTCATAAAGAGAAATGTAGACACATGATGGATGTATCCTCCCTAATTGAGAGCGAGAGAGAGACGCAAAATTCTTGTCTTCACTTGGGAAGAAAGAATAGAGGATTGGGTAATCATTTGGCATCTAATGCTCTTTGAGGATGTGTAGGGCATCCAAGATAAGAGTAGGAAAGAGGACCGATATTCTTTGAGGGCTAAGAACCCAAGATAAGAATAGTCCTAGAAGGTCATACTCAGTGAACACCCAGACGGGTATGTACCTTGAAAGACAATGATGAAGGTGTCTATAGTCATTGGTCTTGCCAACATTGTAGCTCAAGATCTCGTGGAGAGATCGAGTTGTTAGCCAAGCCCTTGCACTGTGACAATGTTGGTTGAAATCATGCTATACAAATGGGATTATCAATCTGATTCTTCTCATAAGAAACTCTTTGGATTGAGAATGACGAAGTACTATTATGAATACCTCCCTAGTTAAGAGGGAGTGTTGAAGAAAGTGTAACTAGGTTCGGTCTTCATAATGACATGATCTTTGTAAATGATGAAATAAAAGGAATAAAATTATTTTTGTATGCCTCGTTGCATGGATTTCATGAGCAAGAGGTTTATATATTAGTGGCTCCCATTGAGAGCTAAGTTGCACGAAACGCTGAAACTTTTCAGAGTTTCCGAAACGGGTACGTTTAGAAACGTCACCTCCCAAACATGGAAACTTTGGTCGAAACATCAACCAAAACATCATAAATGTTATATAAAAAAACATATATAAATAAATAAGTGTATAACACATTATCTTTGCAAGAAAAAAGGGAAAAAGACCCATAGATGACTATTTAGAAGGAAAAACAAGTCTATATTAACTCTTATAGATGATTACATGATGGTCGAGTTTCGGCCAAGTTTTGGAGTTTCGGGTACGGCCCTAAACGTTAGGTTCGAAGTTTCGTGCAACATAGATTGAGAGCTAGAAATGTCTAACAGCCCTCCAAAGACAAGCACAATCCCTCTTGAAGAAGTCAGCGAGTAAATAGAATTAAAAGATGTCATGTCGGCTCATATAAGGAGACACATCAGTTCACTCGGTCAAGTCAGCTTATTATGGAGACGAAACTACTATAAATACCCAGCTAGGGTCTATGCAAAAGTACAGCCACAACAACTCGGATTCTCTATAATTTTCGACTGGTACAGGTCTGAGATTCTTTGAATTACAGTGAGGTTCAGTGTTTCATATGGAGGAGCATCATTGTGTTTTTCAAATGGGTATCACAAAAAATAATGTCTCAGCCTCCTCACAGTGAACACTGCCTCGGCATACTAAAACGCAATCACAGTCTCATGTGTAATGAAGAGTAATACACCCTCAGCATACTCTCTAGACACAGTCATAGTCTTGAATGATGAAGATCTCAGTGATCTCACAGTGAACACTCTCTGTCTCGGCCTACATTCTAGATGAAGTCATGATCTCGACATAGATGTTATCATGGTGTCCGTAAAGATACAGTCATGACCTTGATGGAGAAGATCATTATCTAGGTGGATCTAAGTGCATCTCTCCTACACATATATATCTCAGATCTCGTTGTTATGGTGAAGATCTCGATGAGGGTGCAACAGTAATGATCTCGGTGGTGCAGTAGTAATGATCTTGGTGTTGCAGCAACGATGACTTCAATAGCAGTGATGATGATGATCTCAGCAATGACAAAGAAGAGGATTGGTGTCTTGGTATTGGAGTGGCATAATAGGTCAAGGGTCATGGTCTTCGTATTCAGTAATTAGAATCTCTATAAGAAGAATTTGTGTGGGTTTTCCTCTCAAAGAGTGAGAGGTTTTGGCCCTGTCTCATAGCCTACATGTTGTGTCTCTTGTCTACTTTTGCTCATGCATTGGTTATGAATGCCTTTTTAACTTCTTTAGATTAGGTTCTTCTTGTTTAGATTATTAACATTCTTCTTCATCAAACAAATCTCCTAATGTCAATGCCCTAGATTTCTTCAACACATCCTGCTAAAGAAGCCAAAATTTATCTCTTATCTCACACGTGCGAAGTTTTGGATGGTTGTTGGGGGCCGAAATTCTACAGTTGTTGGTGAACTTGGGGCCAAAATTTCTGGGTTGATGTTGGGTTGTCTCTACTGGACAAGAAGAGACTATTGAAGCTTGTTGTATCTCATTGGAAGGCTAACTTGGTGGAGGAGGAAGGTTTGTAGGTATAAAGTCTTGGTTTATCTCAATTTGAATTACTAAAGGAAGAGTTCTTCACTAAGTTTTCCCCTACATAGGGATTTTAGCCCTAGCTGAGTGCCTACATCTAGTGTCCTTGATCTTCGTGTTTAATTTTGGTAATTGCTCGATGAACTAAGATAAAAGAACATAAGAAAGATAATAAGAACTCAAAGAAATCAGAAGTAATTATCAACAAGAGAAAATCTTTTTGCCTTTCCGATTCTCTAACATGGTATCAGAGCTAAGGTGAAAGAAGGAAGAAAAAGGCATCTTGAAGATCTAGTGAAAGGAGAATAAAGAGTTTCAAGGTCAGGTCACGAGTAGAAGATATCAATATGACAAATTCAATGAAGGGAGAGAACAAGCTAGAAGAAGCCTCTAACTACAAGGCTTGGAAAAAGAGGATAGATCTTATTCTCGAAAAGAACAAAGTTATGAATCTTGTTCAAAGAAAAATCAAGAAGCCTACAGATGAATCAAGTGAAGCAGAGAAAGCAAAGTTCAGAGAAATAGAAATATTGGCTATGAACCTAATAGTGGATGGAGTTATAGATAACCTAATCCCATAGATATCCAACATAGATTTCACTCAAGAAATGTATGAGGCTCTTTCCAAATTATTTAGAAGCACGAACGTTGGTCAAATAACAAGTCTCAAGAATGAATTGAGAAATATTAAGATGAAAAAAGACGAGATTGTATCGTCCTACTTTATAAGGATATCTACAATCAGAGATGAACTCCAAGCAATAGACGAAGTTGTCCCAGAAAAGAGCTCATAATTAAATATATTTGTCAAGAGAAAGAAAAAGAAATTGACTTATTAAAGCATGGGTTTCATGTTTGGGTCAATTGCTTTTAGGTCAAAGCCTCCATTGTCGGTTTCTAGGGTTTATGTCAAGTGTCTTTGTCCATGTCATAGTGAAAAGAACCCTTCTTGGGATTTATTTGTCAAAGAAGAAATTTATTTTATTGTATTTTTTTAGGTCTTCTAGGCCTCCTCCACCAAGTCGACCTCGAGGAAGGATAAGTCGGCCTCAAACAAGGGAATTCAACCTCACAAGAAGCCTATATATTGGAGCAACTCGACCTCATTTGAAGCACCAACTCAAAAAGTTTGATCCGCAGTTTCTAGGCTAAAAAAACTGTGAATTTCAAGGGGAGTAGAGGAAAAGTCTAGTGAGGAAGGAGGAGGCCAACATCTTGCTAGAGAAGCTGAAATTTCTCTCTCTTATCTCACACATGCTAAGTTTTGGATTGCTGCTGGGGGTCGAAATTCTGTAGTTGCTGGGGAGGCCGAAATTCTGAAGTTGTTGGTGAAGCTCTGGCGAAATTTTTGGGTTGATGTTGGGTTGTAATTGTTGGACAAGAAGATATTATTGAAGGTTGGTGTATCTCATTGGAAGGTTGACTTGGTGGAGGAGGACGGTTTATAGGTCTAAGGTCTTTGTCTATCTCATTTTGAATTACTAAAAGAAGAGTTCTTGACTAGGTTTTCCCCTACATAGGTGTTTTCGCCCTAGCTTAGTGCCTACATCTAGTGTCCTTGACCTTCGTGTTTTGGTTTTGGTAATTTCTTGTTGAATTAGGATAAAAGAGGAACATAAGAAAGATAATAAGAACTCAAGGAAATCACAAGTAATTATCAACAAGAGAAAATATTTCTACCTTTCCGATTTTCTAACACGTATATCGCAACTAGTGCCGCATGTTAGGAAGCAGTGTGGCTTCGAAAGCTACTTGCAAGGCTATTTGATCAAGAGCTTGAGCCGACCTTGATATTTTGTGATAATCAAAGTTGTGTTAAGCTTTCAAAGAATCCAATTTTTCATGACAGGTTGAAGCATATTGAGATCAAATATCACTTCATCCGAGACATGGTGCTAAGAGGAGCAGTGGGCAGAGATTCTCACCAAGCCTCTATCTAGAGTGAAGTTTGTATAGTTCAGAGACAAGTTTTGCATGATGGAATGTCTCCCTCATTGAGAGACATGGTTAATGTCTCTACAAGATTAGGACAGACCATCTCCTAAAGCCAGACTTTCGTTGGTTCATAAAGGACATTAATCAAGGGAGATAGATACATTCACCTGCGAAGCCAATGGGACTTAGTTGCGTCATAAAGGACTTTGACTAAAGTTGAATGGCCTAGGGCAATTACAGTATTGAACAGATCTTCTCCTAAGAAGCCAAGAGGACTTGGCTGCCAGTAGGACTTGGATAGGTCATAAAGGACTTTGACTAGAGGAGATAGATGTAATTCACCTACGAAGACATTAAGGACTTTAGCCGAGGGTGAATGGTCCAATGAAATATTCTCCCCTGAGAACCCAAAAGGCCTTGGTTCGGTGAATCGGTGATAAAGGACTTTGACCAGAGGAGATTAATACATTTACCTAAGGAGCCATAAAGGACTTTGGCCAGACGTAAAAGGCCCTGGATACTCACATTGCTTACTCCAGGATGGATTGATTTATAGACATGCACCAACATAGCAATCTCATAAACTTTTCTTATGGAGGAGGAATTTTAACTGAAGGGAATCTGCTGCAGCCAAGGAGAATACCTCCCTAAGAGGGAGTGTTGATTTTTGTGTAGCATCGGGAGGTATTCCTGCATGCCAAGAGGCCTCCTAAGTCTGCCTAGAAGAATTATGGAAATTAAAATAAATTAAATTTTATTTTGGGCATCATGTAGGCTCAACAAGTCAAGTCGGCCCCACCATGAAAGGGTGTGCCCCTTGGTGAAATTCAAACTCATTTGACCTATATAAATACAGGATGTGCTACTCCACTTTGACAATCATCATCAACACAACATCCTATCTCTCTAAGAGCACTCGCACATGTGGAGAAATAAGGAAGAATTGTCTGATTTGACTGAGATGACTGAGCTAATTTCTTGATTGTTTGACCAATCTTTGACCGTGTCAACAGAGTTGTTATTTGGCTGAGTGGGAATTGATTTGCATCTGTTGTTTTCATATTCCTAATTATGTGTTTAATTTCCAACATATAATTAGTTTTTGTTTCAAGGGTTAGCAATGTGCATAATGTTCACCTCTTGTTGCCACTTTTTCATGAACAATTGAACAATTTGTCAGGTTTGCATTTTCTGACAAGCATTCTATGTATCCATTTGTTGTCATTTTTTTCCCTAGGTTGACAACCACACTGGCTTTGGACCTATTTTGGCAAGATGGTGAACCTTTGGACTCAGAGTGAGGAGAGTGAGGTGTCAACCTTAGCACCACTGCCTACGCAGACTGAGACAGCCACCAATAGACATTCACTTCCAGACACAGGACCACCTTCAAGAGGATGACCCATTGCCTTTGCCCGTAAAAGGGGCAGAGGGAATCAATAAGTAGATTGATCACTGTAGATGACTCATGACGCTGAGACACATTTAAATATTTTATGTATTTTGTGACGTGTATTCAATTTTGGGACTTGCCTGGAAAAATATCAGTGTCAACAGTTTATCTCTGATGTATCATTTGTCATCTAATATATCACTCTTCTTTCATATATTAGTAATTTCATTTAAGATCACAGCCCTGCCAGGCAGTAAATTGAAATATGGGACCCCCTCCACAGCAATTTGACTGCTTAATCTATGAAGTGCACATACTCTACCCCCCTCCATATTTAACCTGTGACCTCAAAGCAGGCAACAAGCTCATTTTGATTAAACGATGTGATTATTGATGTTGTTGTTAGTTCCCTGATTTTTCCGATGGCCACTTTTTAGTAAAAAGTTTTTACTGACGCCAATATTTGCACCATTTCTTCAAATCCAGCATAAAATTAAAAATGTCTACTAAAATAAGACCCAAACAGCCACGGTTAAAAATGCATGGCGCAAAACTCTTCAAAAAGTGCTGCAATATCTCAGAAGACTAAAAGAAACAAACAGCCATTGAAAGAGAAAAAGAAATAAAGCTTCCCTGATTTTATTTTCAAGATGTTTCCTCATAAATGCGGTACTTCAGTCTCCAGCTCATCCTTTAATAAAAGTGATTAAGTTTACAAGAATCTAGCTATTGCAAATGCAAATATCAATAATAGATGGCAAAAATAATAAACAATTCAAATTCAGAAACAGATGCAGTACTTGTCTTCAACCACTCTCTTGTTTCTCGACTCAATGTAAGACATGTAGTGCTAGAAAGTACGAGGTATATAGCATTTCAGTTTTAAAAGGTCGCGTCCAAGTAATTTATTTTCAACAACTAAACTTTCATTGAGGCTATCACACTTTATTCAGAAAGAACAAAAGGAATCTTCAATTTCATTATCTTCAATAACAAAGTTACAGGAGGGATGATATCAGGTTAACTCTGGAACTTGAACTTATTTAACCTCAATGCTTTCATATGTTGTCAACCTTGACCATATTCGTTCCCTGCTGATTGCTCCCCGAAGTTGTTGCTGAACCAGATCAACCCAAAATGCTCCTTCTCCTCCCATATTATTTTTACCCCTGTAAGCAGTGGCTCGTGGACCAAAGTATCCAAGAAACTCCCGCCGTAGACCCACCTCCGTAGTGAAGTGATATACTTGATCTATAGGAATTAAATTGGCCAGTGTATCCATTAATTTACCATTCATTTCGAATAAGGTGGATGAAAATTGGGAGCAAGAAACTTTGGCTGGTCCAAGTTTCATTAATGCAGCTATACTGCTCAGTGCCAGCATAAGAAGAGACAAATCACTTGCCCTACTTGAACTCAATGGTGCTCCATCCCATCCTCTGGAACCAATGAAAAAACATTTCTGTTACAGATAAATCTAATACCATTTCTGCTCAACATTTCCCATCTAAAAACTTGCAAAGCAATTCTGCTACTGAACATTGTTGTAAAGTGAAGAACTGCTAATTCTAAAGCTTCAATATTTCCTTACAGTGATGTTACTGCAGTGAAGCGTGGATCATTTTCTAAGATATTGATAAAGTTTGTTACAACAGCAGGATGTTGTTCAGACCAAAACCATTCGCATGCCACAGGGTCCTTGGAAAACAGTTGATCTCTAATTGATTTTTCCAATGGGCTAGATTGGTGTAGTAGACTGCAGGAAAATGTCAGTACGTTAGAACCAAATGGTATCTCATATAACAAAGAAAATCGTAAACTGACCTACTAGAACATGAAAGAAAGTCATGTTTATTAAACAACTAATGGCCTAAAGAAAGGTTAACAGGCCACTAATGGAGGAAAAGGTAGCAAGTAAACGGAATGCAGCATTAGGCCTGCAGTGCCCATTTGCAGGGGTTAGAGTAAATGAGAATGCATGCACACTGACAAACATTCCAAGACCAAAATGTGAAAACAACAAATTAATCTCCATTGCAAACACATGCTATGGTAATTGGCTGCTAGGGGTGATTACAACATAATGGAATGGAAGGTGTAACAGCTTGCACTGCTATCAATTAAATGGGGGGAGCTCTGGGCACAGATTTCTTAGTAGATTATTATAAGCATAAGGGAAAGCAATCAAGATACCAAATCAGAGTGCACAATAAATTATCTGGTAAGATGAGCCCATAGTTAGGAAAATCTGCTTGCTTTTGATCCATCCACATGCCTCCTAGCCCTAGTTATTCTGTCAGAATTGTTTCCCATCCACATATATAGGCAACAAAAGGAGAAAACTTTTCTTCTATGATGCAGATTTCCAGACAGCAGCCCCTCAAATGCTCCTTATATATCAGGCTTGGCTCACTCACCCAAAATCACATACTCATCCAATGATGATGGTTCAACACACAAGGTACATTAGCCATTGTTCAATACGAAGTGTTTACAATTAATGTATTAGGCATTTAAGTAAGGATCATGGGTTGAAATCAGATAATAAATTGCAATGCTCGGAAGTCATGCTTGTTTCCTTATTTCACTTTGGTGGTCATCAATTCCTTCTAGTCAAGTGTAACCACCACAGGGTTTTTCTTTCCTTGTATAGGAGGGGCATGAATAGGAGACCGAGATAGAGATAGTGTGTCTATATCTTTCCATACCTAACACTTTGCACTCAACCCTTTCTCCATTCTCCTGACTTTTGGGTTGGTTGTTATCAGTCACTCGTATTGGTTCACTGTTTGCCTCATTCTATGAGAAGAAAGGGCTTCAAAATGCTTAGAGGTTGATATACAAGAACGAACAAGAAAGCAAGTGCCAAATGTCAAAATGCAAAATAAAGGCAAGGGATGAATCATAGAGTCAAAAGCAAAGTTAGCTTGAGCTCTACCCCCATATGAAGCCATAACCCCAAGCCCCATGCACATCACGATTATCAAAATAAAAGGGACTTAAAGAACATCTCAACCCATATGAGCAATGAATTTCCCATACTAAAAGGAGATTCAAAGGAATCAATAAAGCTTGCAAAACAAGCTAACTAAAGAAAAGCGAAAGGCTATTCGAGGAGTGTAAAAACAAAGGCCGAGGAAAGGGTTGTTGGATCCATGAAAAATGGAAATCAAAATTAGATAAGTGTGTGATGTGTTTCATTCATATGATACACATATAAGTACAACATTCTATGACCTTTGGATTCATCTTCCAAGAGGACTCTTGGACTCCCAAGGACTCTTCATATTCCTTGAGACTCTTCACATTCTTTCTCAAGTGAATAATACAATTTATGATAACCCCTAAGAAATAGGTTTCCAACATTTTCAACTTAATATAAAGGGGTGCATGTGAGTCCAAGTAGAGAGTTGAAATTTGGAAGTGGACAACTATCAATCACTGAATATGCTCTTATCAATGAGCTAGAAGTGGACAACTCTTAAATTTTATTACTATTTTTTTATTTTTATTTTTAGCTGTCGACCCTGACAGTACGTGCTAGATGAGTGGGTTTTGTTACCACAAAATCTAGCAAGCCTTGGAGAGGGAAACTTCCTCCTTCTTAGGCTTCTTTGTCTCAAGTTCTTCCACTTCATCGGTGATATGGGCTTCTTCCTTATTCCTCTTGTTATTGTCCCTTTTAAGCTTAGGACAATCTCTTCTATAGTGCCCATATTCTTGACATCCATAGCACTGCACTTTAGCCGTGTTCTTCTTTTTCTTTTGAGGACCAAATTTTCCAAACTTTCTTTTTCTTGTTGTCATAGCAGCATATGCTTGATTCTGTTCATTTCATCCTACATCATTTTTTGCCTTCAGTCTGGTTTTTTCGATCTTGCATAATGACCATAGATCCTGGAAATGAGTGGTTTCTTTTTTCCCACAAATACTTGAAGTGAAGTTGCCCCATTCCTTCGGTAGTGCATTCAATACTACAGTAGTCATTTCTTTGTCAAACATTATTTCACCCAGATCTTGAAGTTGATCTCTTATTTCTAAAATCCTCATAAAATATGAGGCTATTCCTTCTTCCTTTGAGATCTTTAATTTGTAGAGTTCTTGCCTTAGAGAGATAACTTCTCCTGCAATACTCACAAAAAACAACTCTACCAATTTGTCATATATTTCTTTTGCAGTGTCTAATTTTGATACGTATGGGATGTGAGAGTCTTTGATGGATTCTATGAGAATCCTCTGGGCCCTCACTTCCCCTTTCATGAATCTAAGATGTGCTTGAGTATATTATTTGGGAGCTTGGGTTATTGACCCCTTGATGTGATCCATGACTTCATTAAATGAGATTTAGGTCTGTTCTTTTCTTTCATGCAAGGAAATTTGAAGCCCCACCCAATTTGTTGCTCTCCTTGCAAAAAGACATTTTGATAGTATCAGATGAAGTCATAAACTTACTTGAGTAGATGATGCTTTCTTTATTTTCTTCCTCCTTAATCTTGATGTTGATGTAGATAGAAGATTACACCTTGAAAGATTGATGAGAGCGAGCTTGCTTTACAACCCTTCTTGAATATTATGACAATGTTCTTTGAGCTTCCACTCCTTCGGTGATTGATGACCTCGGAAATGCTTCTAGGGTTTTTGATCCTTTCTTTCTACTTCCTTCGAGACTCTTGCTGAAGTAGATTTCTTCAATCTAGGGTTTTCGGTATGATTTTGATCTCTTGATTGGTATTCTTTGTCTTTCTTTGATCCTTTTCTTGAATCGTGATCCTTATGTGTCTCTTCGATAAAATACTCCTCCTTAACTTCAGCACCTAAGCTCTGAAACCATGTTGATAAATCTAGGGTTTCAATAGTTAGGAGATTTCTCTTCTTGACAATTGCTTGTGATAAACATTTACTTCTTGATTATGATCTTCTCTTCTTAAGGTTATTATTGTGGTCTTTTCATCAAGACAATTACCAAATCATAAACAACAAAAGACAAGAGACCCAGTATGTAGGCTTGTCAGCCAAGGCCAAAACCTCTCACTCTTTGAGAGGAAAAACCAAAATGAAATTATTCTTATAGATATTCAATTGACGAACACCAAGACCATGACAAAGACCCTTGACACTAGAGTCCTCCCAAGACCAAGTCACTAGCCTCCTTACTACTCTTCCTCTTCTCTTTCTCGGCTTCCTTCTAGAATCTCAGACTCTTCCTTTCCACACTACTCTTTTCGACTTCCTTGAGAATCTCGGTCTCTTAGGTCAACCCTATTTCAGAAACCCTAGAACAATTTCACTCCTTGATTATTCTCTTCAAGAGAGAGAGACCTATAGCACTTCTACTTGGCTCCTTCTAGTGAGATCCTTTACCCAAACAAGATCACCTCAATGTAGCTGCAAGTTCTTTGACCCTCACTAGATGCCTTCGGATCTGTTGCCTTCGCATGTGGGAGAGTACACTAGCCCAAATCAGACTTCCCAAAAGTGTTCCTCCCTTCACTATCCATCTTTGGTCCTTCGCTTCTTTTTTTCTAGTCCTTCTTCGCACTTATGATAGTAGGCTTCTCTTCACAGAATTGCTTGCCTTCCAATGAGGTCAAGTACTGCTATATATACATGCTTGCCCATGTCCTTTAGGCCAACATGATTACTTGAAGGAGGGCTGACATCATCTTCTAGGTTTCTCCATTCGTTGCAGGCTTACTTGAAGAGGACTAGTGACAAGGTCTTGGAGGATGTCTTTACAGAGACAAGTGTGACTCTTTACAATGTGTAACATGTCTTCATTACATGACAATGACTCTTTATACTTTATGGCTAGATGAAAAAATTCCTAAAGGCTCTCAATGGGAGTCTTAACTTAAAACAAATATCTTGCTCATGAAACCCGTGATGCAAGCATTACAATAATTTATTTTTCTTCTTTACATCTCTTATATAAAATCACAATTACATGTCATTATGAAGACTGGACCTAGTTACATTTTTCAACATGTTGTTGGGAGACAACTAGAACGGAGTGGGCGGGGATCAGAGTGACAACCCCCGCCCTGAGCAATTGTCGCGATGCCTGTACAATCTGAGTGACAACAGATCCATTATCCATCCATGCACTTGAGTTGTGATTGAAGGATTTCTTTGTGGCAAGGGAAGGACAAGATAGTTGGGAGACATCTACAAGGTCAAGATCTATAACGGATGCAATTTCTCCTACATTCATCAATACAAAAAGTGCATTGCTTTCCTATACTTATGTCTCATCAATGCATATGTATTACAATGCCTTCTTGACTCGTTGTTTAGAGATGTTAGTACATGTTATTTGTATGTTGTAGTGCTCTTGCTTGTTTTAGTTGTTTCACGGGTTCCATTTATAGCATTTGGATTTGGAGCTGAAGCATACAAGCAAGGGGAAGAGGAGAACTTGTGTTGCATTCCAGGTTGGTCTTTCCTCCATGTTCTAATTTCTCTAAGGAAAGCATAAATGTTTTTGTCTCTGCTATTTCTAGATCAAGCCACTAGATCTAGGGAGTTCGCTTATGTACGCAAAGGGAATTATGTGTCAAACACTCCCCTGTTGAGAAATCTTTGGGGTTGCAATTAGGATGATTTCTCTTAAACTTGATAACTGCTTGTGATGTCTTTTTAATTTACTTGATTATTAGCTTCTCTTATTATTATGTCGTTCTTATCATCAAACAACTACCAAAACAAGAAGATCAACAGTACATAAGAACACAGGATGTACATTGCAAGCTAGGGCCCAAACCTATCCAATTGAGAGGAAAACCCACAAATCTCTTCTCTTATAGATTCTTCAAATGACGAATTCCAAGACCTCTAGACCAAAATCAATAACCTTCCCAGACCAAGCCAAACCTTCTTGATGATGTGCTCCTTCTATCCAAGTCAAACCCAATCAAATATCTTCCAGCTGCACAACTTCAACCCCCAGCTACAAAATTTCAGCCTCCACTGCAGGTATGAAATTTTCAACCACTGCAACAACTACTGCTTCCACACGTGTGAGCAATTCTAGGGCTTCCAAAGCTTCCTTTGACCTTCACTTGGGTTGCTTCACCTTCTAGGGCTTGTAGGTGACTTAAGAGTCCTTTCTTCGACCTCCTTTCTGCAATTTCCTCAACTTCGACCTTGCAGCATCAAAACCCTAGCCTTCCTTCTTCACACGTGTGAGAGAGAGAGAGAGAGAAATAACCCAAACCTTCGTCGTTCGTCCTTCCTTCTTCGCTAGCCTTCTTCTACTTCTCCTTCGCTTAGATGATGAGAAAATAATTGAGTGCCCATAGGAGGTCAAGTTCCCTCCTATATATAAGCTTCCAAGGAGGACAACATGCCCTAATGAGGCCAACTTCTTAGCTGCCAGGCCGACTTGGTCTTGGAGGGTATTTTGACACTTTAAAATACAAAATAATTATTTTTACATGTTACAATGTGCCCAATGGGGTCTTCTTCATATGACGATGACTCTTTTGACTTCTTCACCCTAGGACAAACCCTAGAAGCACTCAATTGGTGCTTGACCTCTAAATAAAAAGACTTTGAGCATGAAACCCATGCTACAAAAATAACGATAATAAATTTTCTTTATTTTTACAATATACAAGAATCAAAAGTACATTTCATATTTATGAAGACCGAACCTAGTTACACATTTCAACATCCCCTTCACACATCCAACGCATGAGAACCATGTAGAACACTCCCTCCTAGTGACAAACCAACATCATAACATCAACACACCTAGTCAGTAGGATGCCCCATGAAGAAGATAACACATGACGAAGCAAGCACTCATGTATCCAGAGAGTGATCCATTAAGCAGCATATGCAAGTAGCACCAAAACCATGACCATACAGCAAGTAGAGAAGTGAAGCTCCCCAACCAAAGGCCTAATGCCAAAAAAAGAAGACACTCAATGAAGGTGTATCTCCCACAAGTCCATCATAGAAGCTTCAAGGAACCACCAGCAAACTCCATTACATGTGATGAAAATCACAATGTGGAACCTCAAATAATATGAGGTGTAAATCTCTAAAAAGATCTTTCCAATGCCTGTAAGCATGCTCCAAACAGACTCTGGAGATCTTTTGTGCCTCCCAGAAGCCAGCAAATTCTTACTTTCTGCAGTTTCTGCTGGTGCAAATCAGGGTCTAAGACCAAATTTTGATCCCTGTGGAGGAAAATTTGGTGGGAACTAGCATAAACTTTGTATCAAGTGTTGATAGAGTTCTAGATTTGGAGCACTCATTTTCAGACTTACCATAAACTACGCAAGTCAAATTCTATGCCTCTTGCAAAGCGGTAACTTGTCAATTTTCGCACTTGTCTAGTATTGGCTAAAACCAGCGCAATTTGTTGTCTTCCAGAATCCAAACAGTGAGGATTTAGAATCTTTTCACAAAATGAAGTAGTTTGGAATTCCAAGGAGGATAAATATTGACTTGGGGAATTTTTCCAGGTTTGTTGTTCAGGGTCGCTTTCCCTCACAATAATGTTATCTCTGAATAGTAATTTGACCCGTCAATAATGGATCTGGAGCCAATCAGAAAATTGTTTCAAAAAAATCCCCAGAATTTTTTGTTTCAAAGGAAAGCCTCAAGGGATCCCAACTCTTGGGACTCAATGTTTTCTCCTCTAACAATCCCATTCATAGGTCTATCCATTTTTGCTTTGATATTTGCTGGATAACATTGAGAATCAATTTTCTAGTTAATATTTTATTTTATGTCACATTAACATCTGTCCTGGACTCCTGACTCCTACACTCACAAGAAGTGCAAGACACATTCAAAGATTGCTAGAGAAGTTTAGTATGGTTCTGTTACTTTTGTGTATGACATTACACAAAAACTACCAATACAAATTCCAAAACGCATAGTTTTAAGATTTTCACACTTGAAACATTTAAAGTTATTCAGACCAAACATTTTGAGCTGCCCCAACAGCCCAGAACAGAGAAAACAACTAATAATGAAATCCACCAAATCAAGCAGGCACTTCGTTTGAACTTAGCATATTTTTCAGACTGCTTCCTGATTCTTTCATTACAATTTACAGTTGATTACTTCTTTTGGACATTCCTAAGTCACAAAGCATGGAAAGCTCCAACGAATAAAATGCTTTGGCAGAAAATGTGGTTGATAAACTTCTGACCTTCGTTGGACGAAAACATTAACCTCTCTGTCTCTGCTGTCTCCTCGCGATGCAATTTCACTGGCTGCTTGTAATAGAGCATGTACAGAAGCCTACAAAATGGGACCCATGAAAAACAGCAGCAGTCAGCTAAACATGCAGTTTAAACTGTTGCCTAGAACATTTATTTATTTTATAGTGAATTACAAGCATACAGAATGGTGCCATATCAATCTCCCTAATTGTTGAAACTTTGATACGATATGAAGAGGCTATATTTAATTGAGTTTTGCCATAATCTTTTCCATTTGGTTATCAACCCATAACTTAGCATAAGTTTTGGAGCAAATCATACTCCAAAATCTTCTGCTATGGGATGCATAGGAAGGGACACAGATAGAAGCATAGCTACACATAGAAATGCAGTGATTCTGAAACTTTTCAGCCCTAAAAATGGGGCTAATTTAGGGTTCTAAGGAAACATATAGACTATGGATAATATGAAGTTTCAAATTAGAAATCAGCCATTTTTGAATTTACTGACATGGCGCCTCTCAAAGGAGTACATAATATATATTCATAGAGAAAGCGTGAATTTATTTTTAGATGCCTACTGAACAATCATCACAGTTTAGCTCTAGAGGTTTCGTTCCTGAAAAATATCAAAACCAAAAGTGCTTTAACAGCTCAAAGAGTTGAAAATCCCTAATCTTTCACAATAAGGAAAATTTATCTTGTAATGTCCAGCGTCTTTTTTGATGTCATGTGGTAATGCTGGCAGTTGCCCTAGTGTAAACATTGTCAAAGCAAATTTGATATCAGATTTTACTGGTTATTACCTTGTTACTCTGTTATAGCCTATCCTGGCGAATATAGGTCACCAAATCTAGCCTAAGCCTAAGTTTGCAGTTCTCAATCTTCAAATGAGGTCTATGGACTAGTGTCATACAATGTTGCAAACATCGGCGTCAGGATAAAATCGGCAAGGGTCCAGAAAACCAAAATGTCGTAAAAATTCGGAAAATATCGGTAAAAAAACAGTAAACATCATCAAAATTAAGATACACCAAAATATTGGTAAAAATCGGCAGACATCGGCTCGACCAAAAAAATTTGTGATTTTATCGCAATAAGATCGGGATATTTGCAACACTGGTGTCCTATGTCACTTTAGGATTTAAAAAAAAATTCAGCAAGCATGAATCTTAAATATAAAATATAAATGTTCAGTTTTCTTTGTTTCCAATGAATTGGTTTTGTAATGCAATCAGTTCTTCAGTCTGGAAAGTTCTAGAGCCCTCCTTTTGCTCCCCTGGCTGGTTCACGTTTCTCATAGAAAAGTTTTGCTTTTATTGCTTGGAAGATCTCCTCTAAGATATTCTGAATGGGAAGTACTTTTTCAACAGAGAAAAAGGATATTCTGTGACATTAAAGGAGCAGTGTCCCTAGCTATATCTATAGCATCAACAGCTACAAGATATTCAAGCTTACTGATATCTTCTCTAGAGTCTAGATATGTTGACTGACAAAACTGAGATTTCAAATTAATGCTAAAAGAACCCTCTCTACAAGTCAAACTAGAGGATATCCTATTTCTTGACAAGCACAGAACTCTGAAACTATGCTGCATAAAATGTTGCTTTACATACTGAGGCTATTAGATTTTTTTCAAAAAGAGAGAATGAAACCCGTACTAAAGCTGAGAATTGTTACCTCCCCAACTAATACTTAATGATAAAAGCTCTAATCCACAAGGTGCAACCCAAGGGGAAACTATTAGGACAGTCACCACTGTCACCCAACAGACCTATCCTCTCACTTTTGGTTGGCTTTTCTCCAATTCCTGGGGGGTATCCCTAGGTATCAGGATTACTAAAGTTAAAACAATGAAGCTCAAAGGTTATGTGAAGAGACAGTTCTAGCAAAACAATGGTTTTGTGTCCTTTTTTATAGTATAATGAGAGTAAAAGGGTGATGGAGGATAAGGAACTAATGCTTATCCAATTTTGAGCCTATTAACCTTCAATTTGCATGAATTTTATCCTAATGAACTTTTTTCACCACCCTTGTGATTTTCATCACAAGGAGCTTCAGATGGCTAGAGTTTTCACTTGGTTCCTTGGATTGATGATGACATGCATGGTGATGTGCTAGAGGTTTTGATAGTGTTATGTTTGGTATATTTGCTAATCATATAGAGATAGCATTACACTTGATCATGATGTTCTAGTCTCCACTCCTTACTAGAGTATTGGAAATGAGGATGTATGAATCTGTTGGTGGAACACCCTAACATTTTGGGGTTAAGTGGACACTACATCCGGTGGATCATTTGGTTGATGTTAAAATTGGTAACTAGGGCCAAACTCCATGTGGGTCATTTTATTCATCGCTGATAATATTGTTATTAGACTCCTCTCGTCAAGAGGTGTAGGATTGATCTAAAGATCATCTGATTTCGATAAGTATTTATGGAGATATGAATTTATTTTGATTATGGAAAAATTATCAAGCCTACCAACAACTCATGTAGGCTCAAAAGCCCAACAATGGCTTCTATTCAATTATCATCAGATGTGTATAAATACAGGAGGATTTTTCCTCATTTGGACTCACTAAACTCATCACATCTCTCTCTCTCCAGCACAGTAAAGAGACTCTTCTCTCCTGCGCAGTAGGTGACTCTTCTCTCACATGTGTGGAAGGAAGGTGCAAAACCTGAAGCTACAACTGCAAATCCAAAGTTTGACCAGTGTTGACCATCAGACCTCCTCCTTTGAACTGCACCATAGGTGTACCTAGATCTCCTCTGAATGCCGCATTTTTTGGTGAAGGAATCAAACCAATCCGACAGTCGGTTTGCAAGATATCGACTGCCCTAGTTTTGATGATGAAGTCGCTAATGCTGATGCTACTGATCTAGGGTTTGCTATTGCTAATATGAATAAAATTTTTGTACCATTTCTCTCTGCTGAATTATTGAAGATAAAAGAAGATTTGATCAAAGGGTTTCCCCATATTGGAGTTTGTCCCTGGCTAGCCGCCACATCTTGTGTCTCTTGTCTTGGCTTGTTCTCTGTTGATCGTTTAATGTTCTATCTGCATTTTACTTATGCACATGTGATTGCTAATCTGTGGATAATAATAAGAAAGAGAAGTAAATTGCTCTAAGCATAGAACATACCATAAATTAACATGGTATCAGAGCTAAAGTGAAGACAAAGCCCGAGCAAGAGCAAAAGAAATCACCAGAGAAAAGATTGGCAAGGCTATCCTAAAATAACTATGGGGTCTCAACACTCTTCCCTACCGAAGACAAGCTCCGTGAGAACGCTAACTATCACGAATGGAAGATGTCTATCAATCTAACCTTAGAAGATCAAGGAGTGTTGGACCATGTGAGAGGCAAGATTGTTGAACCTCCAACAAATGCACCCACTGCTACCAAGAACAAATGGAAAACCAACGAAGTCAAAACAAAGAAGATCATCCGAGACTCTATTGACAAACGCTTGGTGGCCTACATCTCCGATCTAAACACCTCCAAGGAAATCTACGATAGACTAGTGAGTTTATTTAAAGTTAATGATGCAAATCAAGTTCTGTTTCTTAGAAATAAGCTGAAGGAAATTAAGAAGAGAAAAGATGAGAGTATGCAAGCATACTTCTTAAGGATCACTAAGATCAGTGTAAAAATTTCTCATTTCCCACCCAGGTTTTCAGTTTCACCTTATTTCTCCAAAATGCTTAAATGCCCTTTCCCTTATCCATACATTCAACAACTGGAAAATAAATTTTGCTGAAAACACAAATTCTGAAAATATTACAGAATGCTGGAAAATGCAGAAATAAATATCAGCACATACAAACAGCCATTTAACACATTTAAACACAGTGATTTTTGGTCAAGGTGACCCTGGAAAAACCCCCTACAACGCTTGGGGAAAACCAGTTCGAAAGCTCCTCCTTATCTCTGAAAAATGCTTTTTACAGTGAGATAAATATTCAGCAAAAAATCAACAAGCAAACTTTTACAACTTATCTCATTTTCCATGCCTCACAACCAACTGGAAAAACTTGCGAACAGCAATAAATGTTGTACGGCCTCCTCAATTTGTGTGCCCAAATTTCAGCCTTAAATGCTGCTGTATAGACTGCCTAGAAAAGCGTGCAAGCTGCCATAAATGTTGTTGTACGGTTTTCCTCTATTTCTGTGCAAAAAACAATAGTACAGCTGTACGAATTTCTGCCTAGAAAAGCGTGCCAAGGTACATCCACTTGTTGTACGGCCTCCCTTGAAAAAACGTGCCAGCAAACTTCAGATTTTCTACTCCTCGATTTCTGTGCTAACTTGTTGTACGACCTCCTTGGAATCTGAAACAAAACTACAATACGGCCTTTCTAAAAAATTGTGCCCAAAATCTGCCTTTCACTGTGTGCTAACTCAGCTGTACGGACTTGCTAAAACGTTGCCTTGGAATGTGTGCCAAGAGGTTGCCTCCTCCTCCTCACTGTCCAGAAATATCCCTTGCTCTCTTGCTCTCCTCTCAATTTGCTCATAAAAGAATAATATGACATTTTCTTCCTTTCCCTCGTTTAATCTAACCCTAAGTGACTTTTAGGGAATCCCTAAATCCAATGGCTGAAATAGATTGAGATCTACGGCTGAGATTAAATGCTCGTTTAAATCTCACTTTTTATTTTTTAATTCACCCCATTTTAATAAAGACCCACTTAGTCATTTATGTCCAAAGTCACTTTTCCTTTCTAATTTTACATTGACTTTATTAAAGTCACTTTAAAATTAGACTTTAGTAACTTTATCACTTAAAGTCACTTTTAAATTAGATTTGACATTATAAAAATTATAAAGTCACTTTAGCAGAAAAATTAAATTCTTTTGACCACTTTTCCCAAGGCCAAAGATCAAAGCCTTAGGGAACCACCTGTCCTCCGGTACCAAATTTCAACACTCCGTCTTACCGAGGAAGGTGTTCCTCACCACACCCATCTTGTCTCTGAAGTAGACATGCTTGCCCCGTGGTAAAGCTTTGGTAAGTATATCTGCAACCTGCTCGTCAGTGGGAATATACTCAAGCTTCACAGCTCCCTTCTGAACATAGTCTCTGATGAAATGATATTTGATCCCGATATGCTTTGACCTGTCATGAAATACTGGATTCTCCGTGAGTTTAATGCAACTCTGATTATCACAGTAAATCACTGAAGGTCTCAACGGCTGACCAAATAAGCCAAACAACATCTTGCGAAGCCAGATGGCCTCACAACTAACTAGACTGGCTGCCATATACTCTGCTTCTGCTGAACTCAGTGCTACTGACCGCTGCTTCCGGCTGAACCATGACACTACTGCTAAACCCAACCCAAAACAGCACCCTGAAGTGCTCTTCCTATCAGAAGCACAACCTGCCCAATCAGAATCAGTGTATCCCACCAATCTCACTCCATCTCCCTGTCTGTAGTCCAGACCATAATCCACTGTCCCCTGCAAGTACCGCAAAATGTGTTTTGCAGCCACCCAGTGAACCTTCCAGGCTCACACATAATTGACTCATTGTGTTGACTGCAAAACAGATATCTGGTCTAGTGTTGACCAAATACATCAAGGAACCAATCAGCTGCCTGTACAATGTGGGATCCACCAACTCGGAATCGAAGCATGAAGCTTCTTTCAGTTGGTGATCATCGGTGTCGACATGGGTCTACAATCCTCCATGTGGAATCTGCTAAGGATGTCCACAATATACTTCCCCTGCCCCAGGAAGAAATGCCCCTCCTCCTGCCACACCTCCAAACCCAAAAAGTAATGCATCAAGCCAATGTCCTTCATCTCAAACTCCGCCGCAAGATCTCTCTTGCAGTGCTCTATGAGTCTCTCTGCACCTGTAATGACCAACTCATCCACATACAGCACCAGAATGAGAGGCTCCTCACCTATCACAATATAGTAAAGGTTCGGATCTGCCTCACTCTTTGCGAAACCCATCCCCTGCAAGTATGTATCTATCCTGGAGTACCAAGCTCTGGGAGCTTGCTTCAGGCCATAAAGCGCCTTTTTTCAGTCTGCACACATGGGACTCCTTCCCATGCACCTCAAAGCCCTGTGGCTGCTCTATGTACACCTCCTCCTGTACGAAGCCATTGAGAAATGCAGTCTTCACATCCATCTAGTGGATCTTCCAACCCATCTCTGCTGTTATCGATATAATGGAGCGGATCGAAGTATATCGAGCCACGGGAGAAAAGGTCTCCTCATAATCAACTCCCTCTACCTGGGAGAACTCTCTAGCCACAAACCTCGCTTTGAATTTCTCAATGCTGCCATCTACAACATGCTTTACCTTGTAAAGCCATCTGGAAGTAACCACGGATTTGCCCTCAGGCCTCAGCACCACCTATCAAACATCATTCTTCATGATAGAAGAATACTCCTCCTGCATGGCCTCTCTCCAGACCTGCTGGCTAGCTGCCTCCTCATAGCTAGAAGGCTCAGAGTCAAGGATGTTGGTAGCCATCGCCATATAGCTACAAAATCTCTCAGGTGGTCTACTCTCTCTGACCGGCCTCTTCGGCTCAGCAACAGATGTGGCATCTCTCAAGGTGTCCTGAAGCCACTTGGGCTTCCTCTTCCCTGAGCATGCTTCTCCCATAGGAGAATGAAAATCCTCCTCCTCATCACCATCAGTAGCCTGAACTCCTGACTGTCTGTCTGCTATCCTCCTGCCTGCACCTGAACCTGTAGAAGCTGAGGTAC
>APFE030304106.1:260734-313565 GCA_000404065.3 Pinus taeda
AGGTACCGTGTGAACTGTCCATCAGTGGACTCCCTAGTGAACTTCTCTGTGGACTGCTCTGCATGCTACCCGGAGCACCACCCCTCTGGCTCGGCGAGCCACTGCTCACTGACGGACCTGACATCGTCATAGATGTACCACCAGATCCTCTTGATCCCTGCCCACTGGATCCCTGCGACTGACTCAACTGCTGCAGGGTCTGGCTGATCCAGATATTCTAACTCTCGTGACCTCCTAAAGGCCCTGTCCTCCTCGAACTTCACATCCCGCCTGACAACAACTTTCCTCTGTGCAGGAATGTAAATCCGAAAGGCCTTTGAGGTCTCACTGTAGCCCACAAAGATACCCTTCTCTGCGTGGGCTCTAATTTGGTCCTCTTCTCCTTGGGTATGTAGGAGTATATAATGCACCCAAAGATACGAAGATGACCAATATCAGGCTTCTTCCCAGAAAAGCCCTCCTCCGGAGTCATGTGCCCCAAGGCACGATGCGGACTGCTATTCTGCAAATAAACAGCTGTGTTGCAGACCTTTGCCCACAAGAACAATGGCAACCCATGATCATGTAACATGGCTTTGGCAGCTCCTCCGATGGATTTGTTCTTCCTCTCCGCAACCCCGTTCTGCTAGGGGTCGTAAGGAACAGTGAACTCCCTCCTAATGTCTGCCTCCGCACAATAGTCAACAAACTCTCCAAGGGTGTACTCTCCCCCATTGTCCGACCTCAGGGACTTGATCTTCCGACCTGTCTGTGTCTCCACAAGAGCTCTAAACTCCTGAAACCGCTTGAAGACCTCACTCTTGGTCTTCAAGAAATAAATCCAGGTCCTCCTAGAGTGATCATCAATGAATAAAACATAGTACATATATCCACTCTAGGAAACATGAGACATCCGACCACTCACATCGGAATGAATCAAATCAAGTATCCCAGTCGCTCTGCTGTAACCGCTAGGAAAAGGGGATTTGGCAAACTTGCCCATCGCACATCCTCTGCAAGTATCAAAGTGATCAGTACTGAAATCTAGCACACCTGTAGTGATCTCTCGCAAGGTCCTCAAGGCTCCATGATACATATGCCCCATCCTGCGGTGCCAAATCTCACACAGCTCAAAACTGCTAGCTCTGCTGTCAGTACTACTGCTCAATGCCAAAAGGGGCTGGAATGCAAACTTGTACACCTTTGCATAGCGTACACCTATCACTCTAGCTGAATCAGCTGGAGTGCCCATGGGATACATCAACACCTGTCCTCCCCTGAACAGTACCTCATATCCTCTGTCCTCTAAAGCTGAGACGGATATGAGGTTCTTCCTCGTCCTTGGCACATAAAGAACATCTGACACCTTCAAGGGAGGTTTGGACTCCCTCTGAACTGTCAGTGTCCCCACACCGACTGCTCTAACAACTCTGTCATCACCGAGTACTACCTCTTTATCAGTGCCACTCTCTGAAAACTCTAGGTACTCACGGACTCCTGTCATGTGACATGAAGCCCCACTATCCACATACCAGATACCCGAAGATGCTCCGCTAATCAAGGGAAAAGCATGCTCCCTCTGAACCTGTGTGGCAGGTGATCCTGCACTAGAGGATGCACACACAGTGAACCCAAACTCCCGGTCAAAACGATCTACAAAGTCCTCAACCTCTGCTAAAGCTGCCACTCTAGTTCTTCCCCTTCTTCTTCTTCTTCTCCGAACACACAACTGCATAGCGTCCCATCTTTTGATAATTCCAACACTTCACCTTGGAATAGTCCTTCTGTGTGTTACCCTGTTTACATTTCCCTTTGCCTTTTCCCCCACCATTGCTTGTGGAAGCTTGCTTCTTCCCTTTGCCTTTTCCTCCACCATTGCTTGTGGAAGCCTGCTTCTTCCCTTTGCCCTTCTTGCCTCCTGCCAACAGTGCTACATCCCCATCCTGCTCAACTGGCTTGGCTGCCCCAAGCTGACCTTTCCTGATCTCTGTCTGAATGCAATCATCCCAAAACCTCTCCCATGTGGGAAGGGTCTCACATGCACAAACCCCATCAGCAAAGTTCATCCATGAGCGGGGGAGGCCATTCACTGCAATCCGCACCAGCTCAGTGGGTGGAATGACCTCTCCAATTGCTGCCAACTCATCTCTCACATTAGTAATCTTTGTGAGATATCCAGCTGCACTATCATTACCCATCTTAATGGTCTTCAGCTTCTCCTTCAGGACCATTTTCCGGTTCTCATTGGTACTCTGGTAGAGATTGGACAATGTTGTCCACATCTCATGGGCATTTCTCTTTCTTCTCACATGAGGAATGCAATGGTCTTTGACTCCGTCTAGAATCAGTGTCTTACCATTGTTGTTCTTTTTGTTATAAGCATCCAACTAAGTAGCATCAGTAGGCACAACAACAGGATTCTGTGGTATGCACCATAATGTCCCAGACTTTTGCCTCCTCAAAGATACTCTGCATTCTCTCCTTCCAAACACTGTAATTGGTATGTCCATCCAACCTATCCTCCACCTTCAATCCTAATGACATCCTACTGTCCTAAAACTGAAAAATAACACGGTTGTAGTAAAGATAAAACTGTTGTTTGTGAAAAATCAACTCGCTGGAATTTTCTGAGTGAAAAATCAGCAGGCTGTAATTTTCCTCCTTGCTGTCCCAAACTGCACTTCAGCACTCAAGCTCTCATACCATGTAAAAAGTTCTCATTTCCCACCCCGGTTTTCAGTTTCACCTTATTTCTCCAAAATGGTTAAATGCCCTTTCCCATATCTATACATTCAACAACTGGAAAATAAATTTTGCTGAAAACACAAATTCTGGAAATATTACAGAATGCTGGAAAATGCAGAAATAAATATCAGCACATACAAATAGCCATTCAACACATTTAAACACAATGATTTTTGGTCAAGGTAACCTTGGAAAAACCCCCTACAACTCTTGGGGAAAACCAGTTCGAAAACTCCTTATTTCTGAAAAATGCTTTTTACAGTGAAAGAAATATTCAGCAAAAAATCAGCGAGCAAACTTTTACAACTTATCTTGTTTTCCGTGCTTCACAGCGAACTAGAAAAACTCGCTAACAACAAAACAGAACATCAATAAATGTTGTACGACCTCCTCGATTTTTGTGCCCAAATTTCAGTCTTAAATGCTGCTGTACGGACTACCTAGAAAATCGTGCAAGCTGCCATAAATGCTGTTGTACGATTTTCCTCGATTTTTGTGCAAAAAACAGCAGTACATCTGTATGGATTTCTGCTTAGAAAAGCGTGCCAAGGTACAGCCACTTGCTGTACGGCCTCCCTTGAAAAAAACGTGCCAGCAAACTTCAGATTTTCTGCTCCTCAATTTATGTGCTAACTTGTTGTACGGCCTCCTTGAAATCTGAACCAAAACTGTTGTATGGCCTTTCTAGAAAATCGTGCCCAAAATCTACCTTTCACTGTGTGCTAACTCAGTTGTACGGACTTGCTGAAACGCTGCCTTGGAATGTGTGCCAATCTACTGCCTCCTTCTCCTCACTATCCAGAAATCTCCCTTGCTCTCTTGCTCTCCTTCTCTCACTCTGCTCATGAAAGAATAATATAACATTTTCCTCCTTTCCCTCCTTTAATCTAACCCTAAGTAACTTTTGGAGAATCCCTAAATCCAATGGTTGAAATAGATTGAAATCTAGGGCTGAGATTAAATGCTCATTTAAATCTCACTTTCTATTTTTTAATTCGCCCCACTTTAATAAAGACCCACTTAATCATTTATGTCCAAGTCACTTTTCCTTTCTAATTTTACATTGACTTTATTAAAGTCACTTTAAAATTAGACTTTAGTAACTTTATCACTTAAAGTCACTTTTAAATTAGATTTGACTTTATAATTAAAATTAGACTTTAGTAACTTTATCACTTAAAGTCACTTTTAAATTAGATTTGACTTTATAAAAATTATAAAGTCACTTTAGGAGAAATATTAAATTCTTTTGGACACTTTTCCCTAGGCCAAAGATCAAAGCCTTAGGGAACCACCTTCCCTCAGGTACCAAATTTCAACAATCAAGAACGATCTCCTATCTATTGGGGAGACTATTACTGATAGGGAAATGGCACTCACAACTCTTGGAGGATTACCATCTGAATGGTACATGTTTAGGACTACTCTTCTGAACAATAATATAATTCCTGGTTTCGAGGAATTAATGGCTAAATGCATTCAAGAAGAAACAAGAGTAGAAGAGCAAGAAATGTCCATGCCTAAAGGTCCTCCTGCTGCCTTTTCTTCTCATGCTAAGAAAAGAATAATTCCGGAACTAAATCAAAAAGAAAGGCTGGACCTAAGGGTGGAAGAAAAGGACGATGTTACATTTGCGATAAACCAGGTCACTATGCGAAGGAGTGCCCTGATAGAAAGATCTCACACCAAGATGATGATCAAAATTCCTCTCATGGCAATCAAAGGAATGGAAAATCTAATAGCAAAGGTAAAAGGAGTGTTGGTAATCAAGGAAGAGGGCAACCATTCAAGAAGGCTAAAAATTCCAGGTATGAATCCAACATTGTTGAAAATAAGCAGGATGAATATTATTTACCAGCTGCTCTATCTACCTCTGCTCCTTCAGAGTCAATGGGAATTTGGCTCATTGATAGTGGTGCATCAAGGCACTTCACTGGTTACAAAGAGGTTCTCCATAATCTAATAGAGAAGGAAACTAACCTGGAAATTGTCCTTGGAGATAATATGAAATATCCTGTGAAAGGTGTAGGCAATGTCTCTCTTAAATTGAATCGAGGTAATACGATCCACTTACAGGATGTATTATATGTACCTGACCTCCAGAAGAACCTGGTGTCAATCTCAGCGATGGAAGACAAAGGCTACACAGTGACCTTAAGCGATGGCAAGGTACGTGTATGGAAAAATAATGTTAAAGATGCCTTCTCTCTTGGGTTTCGAGTTGATTCATTATATCAGGTCGGTGGAAGTCCACTAGGTGTCATGTCTTGTGACACATCTCTTCAGTCTGAACTTTGGCATCGAAGGTTTGCCCACCTTCATTATAAAGCTCTACCCGATGTAAGACAAATGGTAACAGGGATGCCCGAATTCCAAGTAGAGAAAGAAGGTGTATGTCCGGATATGCCGAAGGAAAGCTCAAAAGGGGACCATTCCCCTCAAGCCAAAGCAAGACCTCCGATATATTACAACTGGTTCACTCAGACATATCTGGTATGATGCCTGTGAACTCCTTGGGAGGATATTTATATTATCTTACTTTTACAGATGACTATTCTCGAAAGACTTGGATATACTTCTTGAAAAGGAAGGATGAAGTGCTCTCTTGGTTTCAACACTTCAAAGCCCTGATCGAGAATCAAACCGAAAAGAAGATCAAGATCTTAAGGACTGATAATGGGACTGAATATGAAACTAACGAGTTTCAAGACTTTTGTAAAGAGGCTGGCACTAAGAGGGAGACTACTACACCATATACTCCTGAACAGAATGGTGTGGTGGAAAGGAAGAACCCTACGATTGTGGAAGTTGTCCATGCCATGCTCCATGATCAAAGACTTCCGAAGTTTCTATGGGCCGACGCTGCAAACACCACCATATATGTACAAAACCGATGCCCTCATCAAGCATTGGGTTCCAAGACTCTTGAAGAAATGTTCACCGGTAAGAAACCTGACGTATCTCATTTTAGAATTTTTGGAAGCCCTATATATTTTCATGTGCCGAAAGAGAAAATGAATAAATTGGGTGCATCTAGAAAGAAAAGAATCTTCGTGGGCTATGGTGAAAATACCAAGGGCTATAGAATCTATGTAGTCGATCAAAGGGAAGTCGTGATTAGTCATGATGTCACCTTTGACGAAGATATGGCCCTCAGCAAGGTGAACAATCTTCCTAAAGTAAGGAGCTCTCAAGACGCTGACACCAAGGAACCACAAGAAAAAGAGTATGACGAGACATTTGTACCTGTTTCCAGATATACCACCATCCACTCGATCATAGCCATTGCGGCTTCACAAGGATGGAACCTACATCAGATGGATCTCAAGACTGCATTCTTGCATGGTTCGATCAAAGAAGAGGTCTACGTGGAGCAACCCTAAGGATTTGAGATTTATGATGAAAATCTCATGTATGCAGGTTGAAGAAGGCTCTCTATGGGTTAGAGCAAGCACCCCGAGCATGGTATGAGAGGATCAATAGCTACTTGATGAAGCTAAGATTCACTAGGAGTGAAGCCGATCCTAACCTTTACTTTAAGGTTGAAGATGACAAACCTCTCACACTGGTGTTGTATGTGGATGACCTCTTTCTAACAGGTGCAGACCCTTTCATTCACAAATGTAAGAGGGAGTTGGCTTCTGAATTTGAAATGAAGGACCTAGGACTAGTGCACTATTTCCTAGGACTTGAAGTCTGGCAGAAGCCAAGGGAAATTTTCCTATCTCAAGGAAAATATGAGGTGAAGATATTGGAAAAATTCAGTATCATGGACTGCAAGCCTGTGACTACCTCGAGGATCTTAACTTTCAGAAGTCATATGGTAGTGATGTCGGACCAGATTTGAGAAATGCCTTTGAGTTTCATAAACTCATTCGCGTTGATGGTCTTAGTGAACCTCCATCTAGACATATGTTTTGCAGTGAGCATGGTGAGCTCATATTTGATTAAGTCTCATTGGATTCATCCCAAGAATCTTCTGAGATGTCTTCGGGGCACAATCTCTCATGGATTGAGATACACTGCCGAAAATATATGAAACTGCATGATTATTCGAATGCTATGTGAGCAGGCATTGTGGAGAGCACTTCTCAGTGTTGGTTCTCTTTGGAATCTGCCTCGATATCCTAGATGAGCAGGAAGCAGAAGTCGGTGGCTCTAAGTGTCACCAAGGCAGAATACATTGCTGCTAGTATGGCCTCCTGTGAGGCAGTCTGGTTGCGGAAGCTCCTCAGTGAGTTGTTTGTACACATGATGAATACCACTGTGATTCTCTGTAACAACCAGAGGTGGGATTCGATTATAGAATCTCGTATTCGATGATTGCTCCAGCAGATAAACATCAGATACTGCCTTATCTGGGATATGGTAAGTCAATGAGCAAGGAGGCTCCATCACATTGAGATAGATGTACAAGTCGCTGACATTTTAACAAAGCCCCGAGGAAAGATCAAATCTGTGATTTTCCCAAACGACTTGAAGTCATCAAGAGACCCTTGTAAAAGGGTCCTGCATGTTGCATACATTGAGCTTTGGGAGCTCTAAGGGCTTGCGGTTCTTACTGGAGCAACATACGACCACACGGTGACTCACCCTCCCCTGGTGGTGCGCACTAAGACAAGATGATTCACTCTCTTGTGGATTGGGTGATTCGCTCTCCTGTGGACAGGATGATTCGCTCTCTTGTGAGACAAAATGATTCGCTCTCTTGTGGGACAGGATGATTCGCTCTCCTGTGGACAGGATGATTCGCTCTCCTATGGGCAAGATGATTCGCTCTCTTGTGTAGCAGGATGATTAGTTCTCCTGTGAGGTCTAGATGATGTGTTCTCCATGACAAAATGTAGCAGGATCATTTGTTCTCCTGTGAGGTCTGGATGATGTGTTCTCCATGACAATTGTAGCAAGATGATTAGTTCTCCTGTGACGATAGGATTGATTAAGTTCTCTTGTCGAGGCATCCTACCCATGCAATCAGGGACTCATGGGAAGTACCTCTCATCTAATCAATGAGCAGGGAAATGAAGTTAGGGAGCAGAGTAGTACCGATGGACGCATCGTTGTATCTACCGTACTCCCTACGCTAGGATGACCTTCATTGATCTGGGATCAATGATACTGGTCTGGGACTAGTGGTAGGAGTGGTACCTACTATGACGCTGACTTCGAGTCGGTTGAGACTGGTCTGGGACCAGTGGTACGCACCCTGAGACTGACTTTGAGGCAATGGAGGATGATACTGGTCTGGGACCAGTGGTAGGAGTTGTACTCACTATGACGCTGACTTCAGGTTGGTTGAGACTAGTCTGAGACTAGTGGTACATACTCTGAGACTGACTTTGAGTCAGTATGATGCATCCTTGTTCATTTCTTCTTCTTCATAATTCGGACAAAAGCAGAGCAAAACAGAACAAAGCAGAGCAAAGCAAAACAAAGCAGAGCAGTGCAGAGCAGTACAGGGCAGAACAGAACAGTACAGATCAGTACAGGGCAGAACAAGACAAAGCAGAACAGGCAGAATAGCGCAGAGCAGGGCAAGGGTCAAGTTGTACAGGGCAGTGCATTTGATGGATGAATAGTAGCGACCAACAAACAGATTGCAGATGGAGTTCTCTCTAGTTGTGAGGGAGTGTTAAAATTGCTAACTAGAGCCAAACTCCATGTGGGTCATCTTATTCATGGCTGATAATATTTTTATTAGACTCCTCTCGTCGAGAGGTGTAGGATTGATCTAAAAATCATCCGATTCCTATAAGTATTTATGGAGATATGAATTTATTTTGATTATGGAATAATTATCAAGCCTACCAACAACTCATGTAGGCTCAGAAGCCCAACAGTCGCATCTATTCAATTATCATCAGATGTGTATAAATACAAGAGGACTTTTCCTCATTTGGACTCGCTCAACTCATCACATCTCTCTCTCTCTCCAGCGCAGTAAAGAGGCTCTTTTCTCCTGCGCAATAGGTGACTCTTCTGAGGCTCTTCTCTCCTGCGCAGTAGGTGACTCTTCTCTCACACGTGTGGAAGGAAGGTGCAAAACCTGAAGCTGCAACTGCAAATCCAAAGTTTGACCAACGTTGACCATCAAACCTCCTCCTCTGAATTGCGCTATAGGTGTACCTGGATCTCCTCTGAAGGCCGCATTTTTTGGTGAAGGAATCAAGCCGATCCAACAGTCGATTAGAAAGATATCGACTGCCCTAGTTTTGATGATGAAGCCGCTAATGCTGATGTTGTTGATCTAGGGTTTGCTACCACTAATATGAATCAGAATTTTGTACTATTTCTCTCTGCTGAATGATTGAAGATAAAAGAAGATTTGATCAAAGGGTTTCCCCATATTGGAGTTTGTCCCTGGCTAGCTGCCACATCTTGTGTCTCTTGTCTTGGCTTGTTTTATGTTGATCATTTAATGTTCTATCTGCACTTTACTTATGCACATATGATTGCTAATCTGTGAATAATAATAAAAAAGAGAAGTAAACTGCTCTAAGCATAGAACATACCATAAATTAACAGTTGAGCTCATCATCACATAGAGAATTTGGCATACTCACTTGCTTACACATGGTTTGTTACTTTGGATGAACATGGGCACGGTTAGGACTCCTGTTCTCCGGCAAGGGTTGCTTGTGGTATGGAGCATGGTCCTACCTAGAACACTCCCCTTCTTGAGCTCACATGAAGACATATTGCTCATTTTGATGAGTTGTTTGATGAATTGAATGATTTAACATATGGTTTATAAATTACGGACATACCTGGCTTCGTTTGACTCCATCCCCAATGAATATAGCTCATTGCATGATAATTCATGATCGATCCTTTATTTTATCACACATTGCACAATATTTAATGATTGATCCTTGAATTTATGGACCTAGCCCTTAGCACACTTATGGATGGTTGTTACGTCTCAGACCTTGAGCTTGAGTGGTTTGTTGCATACTTGATTGCCCCACTTTGTAAGGCCACTATGCACACCTTCTCATGGATCATTGTTCATACGTGCCAACTTTGGAGGAGTATCTTGCACACGTGGAGGCCAGGGTAGATTTCCAAGGCACAGGATGGCCAGATCATGGGAGCAGATTTATGTCATCAAGGATTTCGAGGGAGTTTTACAGAGTTTTTATGGGAACTGATGGCATTCGCTCGGCATATTCCATCACCCGCATAGTTTGCCTTTCGTTCTATTGCATTCCGACAACTTTTAAAAAATTGCATTATTATGGGGCCTAACTTAATTAATTATGCTCGAGATGGCATTTCAAGAGGATTAATTGATGGAACACCTCAGTGTAAAAGTTCATTGGAACCGGAACGAGAAGATCTACAGGGTGGGATGCTGAGAAGTGGCTTTTAGTGGTCGAAGAGAGTATGGTGGCCAATTTACCATTTTCCCACATTAAAAAGAATATTTTAATTGAAATAAAAAGAGGGAAAAGTACTCCATGATTAAAATAATAATGAAATAGGAGTTTCTACATGGATCCATCGGATTTATAAAAACAGGATGAGGAGGCCATTAGGGGACATCTTGGATTTGTGTTTTCTTCTTGTGGAGAGGTTTGAGAACGCGGTTCTCTACTTCAGCAGTAGCCCTAGGACGGAAACCCCTAGGTGATTTTGGTGAGAGTGGATGAAAACTCACCTCATCTCCTTGGTGGATTCAGCCAGAATTCACAGGTGCAGTGATTGATTTCATTCAGTTTTGGGAGGGTCGGTTTCAGCAGTGGCGCAGATAAATTTTGGAGACCAGATTATCTATCTCAGCTATTTTAGTTATATCATCATGTACTACACTCTTTCAGTTATTTATTATAATGAAAGTTGAGATTATTTTTGCTCATTGTGTTATTGAATTGCATGCACTCTACTTGTTATATTTTACATGGCAATCTTTTGTTAATTGAATAGTAATTTTATGGTGAAATTTTGGTTGAGTTAAATTTCTGCATAATTAGCAAAATATCCCATTTGGGCTATTAGAGTGGTATCAGAGTTGGTCTTCCTACCAGACTAAGGGTGTCACTATAGATCAACTTCAAAGGAAGATTGAGGGTTTATTATTTTTGCAGACATTATTGGATCTAGGAATGCTTGACAAAATGCTCGACAAATTGTTCTTCCATGAGCAAATCGTCTGGTGATTATTAATTAATCGACGAATTTGAGTCCAATAGCATTGAGAAGACAAAAGTCGTCGATCAAAAGGGCCTAGTGCATAGTTGGATTATTATATTAAAGGGATCGTGGATTTGAAGAAATTATGGGGTATTATTAAATCAATTTTGATGGGCATATATCAGGTCATTTTTTAAAGGCCATCATATTATAAATTTTAAAGGACCCATGATTAAGAAGTCATCCAATTTAATTTTGAAGAAGCCAAAGCCCATTATTCTGCCGCCAAATTTCCCTGCTTACGAGAATTTGCTGAGGTCGAACCCTAACTCAAGCAATTATTTGTTGAAGGAGGTCGCATTACGGCCCACCTTTAGATGCTTGCGCAGACTTGTGAGTGAGAAATCGTGGCACCATCACGAGATCATTGCATGCAGAAGAAGGCATTGGATCAATTTAAGGGAGAATCGAATGGGTGAAATCTGAATTTTCAAGAGCATGCTGACTAGAGCATGTCGGCTCATCCTTAGGTTACCACGTCGACCAAGAGCTGGAATTATATTTCAAGTGAAATTGTCAAGATTGTGCTCATTGTACGTAGAACTTTAACATGTCATGTCAATCTGAGCAATAGTGCGATCTCGCTGAAGGCATATGGAGATTGTTCGACTCTGTTCCAGCGTTGTATCGAAGCTAAGATCAACACGGCTGGACAGAACTATTGTGAACATGGACGCAGAGGGATCACAAGTGTTTCCGTGAAGCGACCGACTTATTCAGAGCCCATGTACACTAATGGTCTCTCTCTAATGGCGAGATCTCGATCCATTGCTGAGAGGAGGAATGCATTGATCAATTGTTAATTTATTTGCTAGAGGTTAAGTATTGGCCGACAGCAAATTTTCTCCTATAACAAGTTTCTTGAGGCGAATCTAGTCAAAGTCGCTAGAATACTCTGAGGCCGCACCATGCAACTATTGACAGCAGCGATCAGTTATAGGGAATGAGCCGAGAATCCTATTGGGAGAAGCATGAATAAAAAAAATTTAACCAAAGTCGACATCCTTATGTGATAGAAAGAACGACCTACAATTTTGGAATGATCTGCTCGACAAGACATTTTCCAGGGCCAAAAAGTTGTGCGTTCAGATAGTCGAGTTAGATTGTGCCTGCGATTTTGTTGGTTCGTAAACAGTGAAGTAATCATGTCTGCACGTTGTTCTGATCATTGTTTAAGGAGGATAATTACTCTTGGGTCGAGCCGCCGAATTCTCTTGATCATTGAGACCGAGAAATCAAAGAGTCTCATCACAGATCAAAGGCAACCCAAGTAGAATGGTCATCAAGCAGCATGTAACGCAACACGATTGGGTGTAACGAAGGAGCAATGGACGTATTAGCATAGGCATTGCGTTGGTGGGATAAAGCATGCAAGTAAATGTTGAAATTTCTAAGTCTGACACATTAGAAATCCCTACTGCATTATCTGGTTAAATTTCTCCTACTTGTTTATTCCATTAACAAGTTATTTATAAATATAAATATTGAAATAAACACAAATGCATCCTTAACTCATATACAGATCAGCCATTGAAATACTAGACAAACACACAAGGGACACCGTTGTTTTTGGACAATCGTTCCCAGAAAAACCCAATTAGGGAAAACTGGTGCAACAGTTCTGAAGGTTTTATTATTATGCAGATTTCTTGAGTACAACTAGGGTGTCGATATGGCTCACCCAACAGAGATTGTTACACGGCAATAATACCTCTTCTCGAAGATAGATATTCAGCCTCTTAGTTCTAGTCTGCCCCACAAAAATCCTTTTGGCACTTCTACTAGGCTCTACGTCAGCCCAGCTAGCCTCTGCGTAGCTCCTGAACCCTCTGCGTCAGCCTTCTACCTCTCTGTGTCAACTCTCTAGCCTTCTGTGTCACCCGCGCAGGCCCCTCAGCCTCTGCACAGTCTCTAGCTGCCTCTGCGTGTCTCCTGTTGCCTCTGCATCAGTCTCTTCAGTCACTCCACTAACCCTCAAACGCTATCTCTGCATCTCTGCTATGTACTCACTTCCTCTCGCTACAACAGATCACTTGTTCAAATTTTATCAACAAACACCGCTCCAGAAAATTGAACTGACTGATCAATTTTGGTCTATCTCCAACTCACCCTCAAGCCTCCTCTGACACTTTCCCTGTTGAGTCTTCAACGTCCGAGATTAAGTCTCTAATCAACGGCTAAGATTAGATTTGGCTTGATCCATGTCATTTAGAAAATTCTCACCCAGTTTTATATTAATACCCATTAATATTTTAATTTGCCTAAGTTTAGACTTAGGAACCTGTTGATGCCTCGAAAATCATTGCAACAACATTGGGGAAAACCATTCGGTCCAGACCTTAATGCAACTCCTTTTCCGTTTAGTGTGGTGGCTCCGACTAGAGATAATGGGACCAGTTTCCCAATGATGAATAAAAAGGGGATGGATGAATGAGTGGTTTTCTTATAAAATGGTAATGGATGAATGATTTAATCTAAAAAGTAAAAATATGAGTCATTATTCTATCCCGTAAAATTTGTATTTCTAAGTGAAACGTTTGATAATCTCTATTCATAAATAAGCATATAGATAACTCTATTTGATAAACAAAGACATTCGTTGATATAATAATTGCTTTGTTCAAATAGTTGAACAAAGTAATTAATAAAACACAACAGTCTTACCTAAGAAATATTATGACACAACAGCCTTATCTGTGTCACCAATGCCTTATTAATCTGTAGCGCTTCTGTTCTGAAATCGGAAGGTTGTGGAAGACTCTTGAACTTCTCTATTTGAAGTGATAGCTGAGCAATTTGCTCATCTTTCATTTTCGCCATTAGTTCATTCATCGTCTTCAACTTTGCCAATGCTTCTGATAATTCTTTCTACTTTTGAATCGCGCTTGAGTCTATTCTTTGTTTTTCTTCAAGCAACTGCTTATTCAATTGATTATTTAATTGTTGTTGTGTTGACAATTGCTGTTCCAACTATTCAACTTTCTGTTGTGCTTCAAACAGCTGTGTTTGCAACAAAATAATTGCCTGGTCTTTTTCTTTTAGTAGATTACTCACTTTCGATGCCTTGTCCATGGTGGCCGCCGAATAGGCTCTGGCATACTGAGAAAGCTTCGTTAGGTCATTGGAAGGATAAAACTCCTCCTTCCAAACTACATTGGTTGTCTCTGTTTGCTCTGGAAACAGGGAAGGTTGATCAAGCCTTCTCCTTTTCCGCTATCGCTTCACTACAGCCCTGTGTTTTGGACTGTAAAAGACATCTAATGGAGGTATATCCTCCACCTGCAAAATGATTTGATCCGAGGGATCCTTTGGAATTATTTCTAAGTCTGTACTAGGGGGTAGGCCGCTGGTTCCTTCACTCGGAACCTTTGTTGACGTTGTATCCTGTGTATCTGTTGCTTTGGGTGTATCGGCACCTTTTGGACCTTCCAGATTGCTTATGATGGAGTCAAATTGCTGCCATTCTTGGAGTAATTTCGGATCAATTTGGGTATCCACATTGACATTCTCGCTACCCTTATCTTGCTCCTTTTTCTGCTCTTCCTCCTGTATTTTCTCCTGTTCCTTTTTCTGTACTTCCTCCTGCGCTTTCTCTTTACCTGTCTCGAGAATCTTTGATGGAGCAGGAGGTTTGTCAATGAGTCGTTGTTCAGGCTCGCTTGATTGTGTTGTCGGGGCAGTAGCTAGTAAATCCAGAGGCAGAGTTTGCAACCTTTGTTCTCTGAGTTTATTAAATTCTACTAGCCCTTCGTCGTCATATCTCATTTTAGCTAGTGCTTGGACCTGGAATATTGACTTCGCCGAAGAAAATAAATCATCAAAATCGTCTTCCTTATGATCAAACTTTGTGAATTTGGCTTGTTCAAGCACATTGTAGACGACTTTCCTTGGGTCAAATCGCCTATTAGGAATGGTGGCTAGATTCAGCATATTTATCTTTTCTGCTTCCTTCTCTGCATGCTTATAATCGTGTAAAGTATAAACTCCGCATCTTAGAGGAAAAGGAGGCCAAACCTGCTTTTTTGAAGTCGTCAGAGTCTTGGTTGATCCTGCGGACGTAATCTGATAGGCTAATTCTCGGGCCAACAGCTTGTCGGGTATGTACAGGGGAAGGACATGAGGCCTGGCAAGGCTGCCAAAAACTCTTATGTATGTGAATTTATCCTCCTCGAACCAGTTTCCTAGAGCGGTTAGGTCAATCTCTGCTTGTGAAGAAATCTTCAGAGCAGGCTTGTCAAAAATGGCACGGTAAATGGGCAACATAAAACCATTACAAATTTGATACAGGTGGTCCTTATAATATGTTTTCCACAGCTTCTGGTGATAAATGTGAATCGGCATGGGGTCTTGTGGAGTCCATCTCCACCCCAGCACAGGGAATTCAGAGTTGAAACAGGGAGTATCTAAAATATAGGCACTAAAATAAAACGGAGGAATAGACCTATCGGTGATGCGAGTTTTATTTCTAAACTCAAGAATAGCAGTGGCTAACTTATCAGATAATATATTTCCCCAATCCATTATCTCACTATTGACTACCGCTTCCATTAAAGGAACCATTTCAATTGTGAATTTTGCGAAATCATGTAATCTCCAAATCCTACACATCATCGTCCCGGCGTAACAGTAAGGAGAACATAATGAATCGATAGAGTACTTACCCGAAGATTCATGCTTGTGCCTTGCGGGGTTCTGTCTCCATTCCCGAATAGGTGCTGATTCAGTTTCATTCTTACTTGTGAACTTCTCCAGAAATGCTTTGTTGTATTTCTTTTGTGGTTCAGGCAAGTGGTACATTTTCCTCAAATCATCAGGTTGAAACAAGCCGAAGACTCTCCCGTCAACTGTGCAGAATGTTTTATTCATAACAGGGATTTCCTCTACTGCCCACCGCACTACATCCGCATACGGAAGAATTTTCTCTCGAGCTGCTATTCGATGTAGATAGGAGTCGGCTAAATCCTTTGGGGAAGCCGCTGACTTTCTAGTCGAATCCGCAATAGCTTGCACAGATACCATTTCAGGCTCTTCAGCTTCAATTAGATTATAGATGCTTTGCCAGCTAGTGTTGCCGAGGCCAAGACAGGTAGTGTCTGAAATCAATCCTTTCTTGCTTGGTCCTGGATCAACGATAGATTGTCCTGTTACTGCGAGCGCTAAAGCTGCTGCAAATCTCTTGGATTTCGTCCCCATTTGGCTTGAATTTGTTGCTTCGGCGGAGCTCTGTGCAAGAGATAAAATGAACGTAATACAGAGAATAGGTGGTGCGAACCAATGTGAAAGAGTTATATCAATTTAACAAATAATGAAGGATTAAAATAATACTGTCGCAGATACAATCTCAGGGGAGATCTGGACATAACTGCTCCATTAATTGGCCACCTTAACCTGTCAATCATTTTAAATACCCATCATATCATTTATTTGCTGAATGATTCATTCAAGCGTGACTTTGATTTTTGGCGGATAATCACAAGTGAATCGCTATCGGGAACGGGAAGGCTTTTAATAATAATCTAAAATAATATACCCAAGCCTTTTCAATCTATTTTGAAATTCGCGCTTAGCTTTATCGCAATCGGAATCGGAGAAATGCTTGAGTGGTAATATTTGTGTCATTACAAAATCCCCGATCCCCGATGCTGATACACCTTATCACATCGGAAGTTTTTAGGTGTCTTTAACGTGTGCGCTACACTCCCCGATTGCCGATAGCAATATCGCATCGGAGAAAAGTGGGAGGGCCTTTTGTTACACTTGCTTGCCTTTCCCGATATCCGATAGTTATTCAATTTTCAGATCGGGGTAAACCAATGGGTCTTTTCGTTATGCATCCCTTGTTGTTGCGATATGCGATCTTGCAATCGCTTTATCGCAATAATAAAGAATTTTATATTTATTTTATAAGACCGATTTATATGTATTCAAAAGGTTTATAATGTATTGTTTCTTTCGGACCTTTTGATGAAGGATGAGTTGATACCAATTTTATTCACACATCTAAAAAGGGACCCATTTCATATTATAGTTAGAAAGAAAAATTTTATGAAATGGGGGGTTGTTAATATCTCTCTAACCCCATTAAAAATATTAATTATTTTAATATCTCTCTAACCGGGTGGAATTTCCCCAAACCATTTATGGGTCTTGGAAATCTCATGTGCTTGAGCCTCTCCACCAATTTTCATGGCTAGAGCACATCCGATGCTACCACAAATCAACACTCACTCTTAGCGAGAAATGTGCTCTAGTAATGTTCCACCACTAAACATCACATTGATCCTTCTGTACTGGTACCTGTGTTGACGCTTGGCCTACTGCCCAACATCCATTGCATTGTTGCTTTCTGTACTGCTGCCCATGGATCTGCCACTGCCACTGCTACATCTGTACTGCAACTCCCTCTCAACATGTTGCATCATGTTGCCCATAGCACTACCACTGTTAACTGTTGCACTGCAACTCAGTTACCAAGAAGTAAGTAACTGATCTGCCCAACTACTGACATCCTTGTCAGTCTGGAAACCTCCTGATGCTAAAGCTACCTTTGCTACTATCTTGTGCTCCCTCTGTTGCCTTTGCGCTACTGCAACCACCTTTGTGCCTCTCGCACTGCTGCAACCACCTTTGTGCCTCTCACACTGCAGCAAACACCTTTGTGCCTCTCGCATTGTAGCAACCCCCACTACGTTGCTACAAACCTTTGCACTCTAGCTCTGCCTTGTCGCTCCATCGCATCTTGCTTCTACTGACATTCGTCATCCTACTACTGTCACTAAGGGCTCCCACAGCCGGATATGATTCAAGAGTTTGGGCACCTCAAGGATCTTGCCCCTCATCTTTTGTAGTCCTCCTGACTACAACTCGATGTCACCCCACCTCTTCTCTAGAGGTGCATGAGAACTCATGGCACAGTCGTCATCAATCTCGACTTCTGTCTTCGCCTTAGCTAGAGTTGCCTCGGAGTCAGAAACCTCTCTCTTGTTCTTCTTCCTGGGACATTGGGTTGCATAATGACCCAACTCCCCACAATGGAAGCACTTCACCTTGGAGATATCTTTCTTCTTCCTCTTCCCTTACTATCTCACAAATGCCTAAGCCACATCCTCCTCCTCCTCTTTCTTGATTTGACCTCCTTTGCCACTACTCCCCACCTTGGTCAACCGTCTAATCTCTTCTTGGCGAAGAGTTGCCCACATCTCTTCCCATCCTGGAAGATTAGCTCTGCCCAAAATGCTTTGGACAAATGTCTCCCACTCCTCGGAGACTACATTCAGGGCGGTCCTCACCATGAATTCCCGATCCAGCGTGGCCCCTATGGAAGAAAGTTGGTCCCGAAACTCCTGCAATCTAAGGAGGTATAGATCTATCTGCTCCCCATTCTGCATCTAGTACGACCGCAGTTGATTCTCCAATAGCATCTTCCGCTACACGGAAGTGCCCTGATACAATGTCGTCAAAGTATCCTACATCTCTTTTGTCATGTTCTTTTCGGCAATATGTGGTACAACATGATCCTTGACCCCATCAAGGATTATGCACTTTGCCCTCGCCATTGCATCCTCATACTTCTTATTATCAGTTGAGTCGACTGGGATAGCCACGATTCTCAAGGCGAAGCCCTTGATGTGATGTCTATCTAGCACTAGCAGGATCCTGGCCTTCCAGATGACAAAGTTGGAAGCCCCGTCCAACGTGTCCTGATCCCTTAGTCCGTTCACTGTCATCTCCGCTCTTCTTCTAGACTCCCTCTAAGTTTCGACTTCCCTCCTGGAAATCTCCCTCTCAGTCCTAATTTCCCTACTGGAAATCTTCCCGCCCATTGTCGAACTGCTCCTCTCTAATCCTCTTTGCAACTACAACTTGAATCTAGATTTCTTAGCTAGAAATCCATCAATGCAGTGACTCCCTCTCCCTTGGTTATGTCCGGTTAGGTACTGTTCTGCTCCGACAAAAACAACACCCCACCAGCTTCCCAATCCACACTCTGCCCACAGCTCCCTAGGCCCCGGCAACTAAAGAAAATGAGCCTTCGAGCTCTGTGCAATCCCGGAAAAACGCTAAATCGCTCCTTTGGCCAACTGCGTCAAGCCTACCTGGCTGAGTAGGATGACGTGGCTCTTTGTGAGCCTCTTATGCGTCTCTATGTCTCTGCACTGGCCCTTTCTCTGGCTCGAAATGATGACGCAAGCCCTTTGCGTCACTCCTTCTTTGCTGCCTTCTGCTTATGAGAAGCTTTGTCTCTCGGGACAGCTGCTACTGCTGCAAATTTTCGATATCTGCTGGTGCCTTTAGTTCCCCTGTGATCTGCAATGCTCTGATACCATGTTGGAATTTCTATGTCTGACACATTAGAAATCCCTACTGCATTATCTGGTTTAATTTCTCCTACTTGTTTATTCCATTAACAAGTTATTTATAAATATAAATACTAAAATAAACACAAATGTGGCCTTAACTCATATATAGATCAGCAACTAAAATATTAGACAAACACATAAGGGACGCCGTTGTTTTTGGACAATTGTCCCCGGAAAAACCCAAAGTGGGAAAACCAGTGCAGCGGTTCTGAGGGTTTTATTATTATGCAGATTTCTTGAGTACAACTAGGGTGTCGATCTAGCTCACCCAACAGAGATTGTTACACGGCAATAATACCTCTTCTCGGAGACAGATATTCAGCCTCTCAGCTCTAGTCTGCCCCACAAAAATCCTTCCGACACTTCTCCTAGGCTCTGCGTCAGCCCTGCTAGCCTCAGCGTAGCTCTTGAACCCTCTGCGTCATCCTTCTGCCTCTCTGTGTCAGCTCTCTAGCCTTTTGCGTCACCCACGCAGGCCCCTCAACGTCTGTGCAATCTCTAGTTGCCTCTGTGTGTCTCGAGTTGCCTCTGCGACAGTCTCTTCAGTCACTGCACTGACCCTCAAGCACTATCTCTGCCTTGTTGCTATGTACTCACTGCCCCTCGTTGCAACATATCACTTGTTCGAATTTTCTCAGCAAACCTTGTTCCAGAAAATCGAACTAGTTGATCATTCTTGTTGTATCTCCAACTGACCCTCAAGCCACATCTTATACTTTCATGTTGAGTCTTCAACGGCCGAGATTAAGTCTCTAATCAACGGCTAAGATTAGATTTGGCTTGATCCATGTCATTTAGAACATTCTCACCCATTAATATTTTAATTTTCTTAAGTTTATACTTAGGAACCCAATTAAAAGTATTAATTATTTTAATATCTCTCTAACCGAGAGGAATTTCCCCAAACCATTTATGGGTCATGCAGATCTCATGTGCTTTACCCTCTCCACCAATTTTCATGGCTAGAGCACATCCGATGCCACCACAAATCAACAGTGAACCCATGCAGGCCAAAGCTTTATACCTGTAACAGTGTTCAGTGACTAAAATTTTGTTTTTCTTCAAAAATATCTGTTGCAAAACATGAATTAAGCTTAATACCTGCAGAAGTACAAAGGTGCGTTGGTCGCCTGTAGCATTAGAGATCGTGCAAGTTAACTACAAATTGAAGCAGAGTCAATCTATGGTTCTATTGCATGCGCCAATAGTGATGTTTTTTACAGGGGCTGCGATAATTACCATTTTTGTATTGTTGATTATTGTAGCATATCTAAACTGAATTATATGGTGTATTGTTGAGTTTTATATAGCTAACAAGTGTGTTACAGAGGCCAGTATTCAGTGACAGAGGTTGTAGATTTTCTGGTCTTATGTCTCAATTGTCAATGCTGAGCAGCGTTGGTTATTTGTATGATGCTTTTGTCTTGTCCCTCCAAGAGTGAAAGATGTTTTCGTTGTCTTGTATTCATACCACTGATGGTCAAAGACTGCATATGGAGTCATCGGAGTTCACTGTTGTAACTAGGGTTTGTGATCACTAAATGTGCAAAGTAAGGATATGATTGTATGACATGTACTACTGAGCCTGTCTAATGTCTATTCAGTGTCATGAGAGAGTGCCATGTATTTCCTAAGGTTGAGGTAGAACTTTAAAAAAAAATTGTCATTACCATGTATTAACGATTGTAATGTTGTTGGTGATGTCAGCCAGTGCATTCAGTAGAGTCTTATGTTGCTAATGGGAAAAGAATTGTTAGCTACTCATATTATTGTGATATTATTACTTCTATTGAGTTGTCAAAGTCAAAGTCTTGAGCTGCCCAGATTACCCAACATCATTGTATGGTTATAAGTTGGGAGAGTGTCATTCAAAACAACTTGATGTACTTGTCATTCTTCAGCTAAAACATGGATCAAACCTTTATAAATTCCCTTAATAAACTAGCAGCAACAATCAACACAACCCTTTCCAGGGGAATACTTTCCATGCTACAACAAGAGTAGGCACAAAGAGAACATGAAATGGAATACAAAATCTTGACACTTGGGACAGATTTGAGATGCATGGGCATTACAACAAAAGCCCTTTCTCAAACTAGAAGAACTTGGTTCACTCCTTTCCAAGGTAGATCAGTCAGATAGGAAGAAACTAATTTGGGCCCTGTTACCCACCACTTCGTGGGTGATATCCCCAGGAGAAATTTCTCTCCATGATGAACCTCAACAGGCAACCAGCAGCCTCCTACTAGCTCATTGTGCCATTTCTCTGCCACCTGAGCTAGCCATGTGGTCCCTCACCCACCTATATTGATTGTATGTTTGAAGGTGGGCCTCCCAAATCTAAAAGTATGTCTTGTCATTTGATAATTGAGTATTGGGTTTCCTTATCATGGATACTTTTGGGTATGGATTGATGGGGGGATTTGGCGGAAAGGGTGGGCTTAGTTTGTGCTCTTGTCCGCTTGATCTCTTTTGGTTGTTACCCTTGGATCTTAGTCCCATGGGATCTCCTTTATTAATCATTTGGTTCTAGGGTGGTACTACTTGGGAAACCCCGACTTTGGGTACATTGTCCCACTCCTTTACCCGCATATATTATTCCCTTTCCATTCACTATACCCCATTCATCATTTCTCTCACCTGTGTTCTTATAGGGCTAGCATCCCTATCCCCTTGCCCCCACCTTGCGTCAAGCCTGGAATGATGACCCAGAGGTTGAAGCAGTTAAAAGAAAAGGAAAAAAACATAATTCGCCACATTTAACAGGAAATTGTACCACAAAATGCAAAAGATGGTTGGGACAAAATAATTAGCATGTGGGCAAAGGCCAATACATGAGCTCTACCCCAATCCACGGTCATCACCCTGGTTCCATAGGCCCTAGATGAGCCTCCTTTATCATTCAAGAACCCATGATTGTCCGAACCCCTGGAGGGCAATGAATCGCCCTACCTAAAAGAGGGTAATCATTGCTATATCTTACACATCATGCTCTTGTCCTTTGAGCCCTAAGTAGTTAATTAAAGAAAATTCATAAAAGGCAAAAGTCACATAAAGAAGGGTCGAAAAATCAAGGCCACGGCACCTCATGTACTACGATTGCTCCCTCCAACACATTACATACCCAAGTGTGGGCTTCCCCTTTATTTAGCTACCCCTATGACCCAATATATGACCAAAGATTGCCCCTCACTCCCTACTCCATTCCACATATCACTTGCCACCCCCATTAGAGGGATGTACCTTGGACATACTATCCCCTCTAAGGGCTGAAAGCACCTAATAAGGTACATGGTTAACCCCCTTTTTGGAGACACTAGCACATGCCAAAGCCCACTACGGAAGAGCAAGCCATTATGAAGTGCCCACTTTGTTATCCATGATTTGTAAACTCTTTTACCTAATTATTATAATGATTGGTTGTACTGTAAGCCTAGGGGACGCATTGGATCTTATGCAAGATTACAGGTGGTTTCCATTTGGGTTTGGTCTCCCTATACAGGATCCTAACCCTCAAAGGTCTACATTGGCACATTTAGGGTGTGCATCGAGAGCCGTTGGCCTCCACAGCAACAAACAGCACTCCACGAATCGTTATTGATGCTCAAAGACTACTAGCAATCCACTTTTGGGATGATGGTGATATGCTTGGTACATTATGCTGAGCAGGCCCCCACAAGAGCCCCACACACTTGGTAGGTGTCCCAGGACTTGTACGATGTCATGACAGCATTCATTCCACCACTCGGACCCTTGCAAGGGATCTACAAGCATCTTCGATTCATATGGAGACCCATGGGGTTATTTATGTGCCCTCAAACCCATTGGGAGCACCACAAGTCTACTACTTCTAGAACAAGGGGCCACCAACTTGTCCATCATACTCCAAGGAATTTATTCCTTAATATGGCATTTTAGGACATTATTAGGCCTTTGGAGGGCCCCACGACATGTACATATTATTATTTGGCCCCTTGTGAAGCTTATTTTTCCACGTGTGAGCTAGTTTGGTGGGCTTGTCACCAATAGGGGTTTTATTTGCACATTATTTTATCATTAGGGTTTAATGTAGGTCCATAGGCAATGTAACCGGATTCATTGATACCCCGGCAAATCTGAATCCCGCGTGTCCGATACGATTCGCTGGAAAATCGTATCCCAAAACCGAATTCGACAAGTCCGACTAGGATCCGTACGAATCATGTACGAATCCGGCACATGCTTAGCGAATCCCAATTTTAGGATTCGTTTCCCAGAAAACTGCCTCCCGGTGGTTAAAAAGCACGCATTTCTTTTATTCTTTCACGATGTTTGTCATTTGTATTTGCATTGTTTGAGTTGTTTGGAAGGAGGTAAGGGTTTGGAGCAAGGAGCTAAGGGAGTAGAGCGTTCGGCAAGGAGATTCAAGCACCAGGTAAGTGCATTTCAACTCCATTTTTTTGCATTTCTTATTCTATTACAGCAGTTTGTATATGATTTCTTGTTTACAAATTTGTGCATGCTTTGTTCATTTTTTTTACACTATTCATGGCTCAATCAGAGGCAGCAGTTAGGGGGCAAAGGAAGGGCAAGAATGTCTCCATTGGAGATGCCCCTCCTCCCCCAATATCATCAAAGTCTACTGCAAATAATGTTAAGGGAAGAGGAGGACCTAAAGACAACATTGAGAAATATCCCTTGTGAAAATATGTCACAAGAGAAGATGGGACAAGCACCAAGGGGAAGGGAGGAGGCAATGTGCAATGGAGATGCAAATTTTGTCACATTGCTTTCAAAAGCACATATTTCCATGTGAAAGCCCATTTGTTGGCTTTACCGGGTTGTGGGGTTGGAGCTTGTAAAGTTGTTCCTTTACAAAAGAGAAAAATGGAAAAGGAGTCCACTGTTGGTATGGAAAACGTGGCTTCAAAATCAAGAAAACCCAAGAATGAAGACCCCCTTCCATTTTTGAAGAAAGCCACCACCAAATTTCCATTTGAGAGTTCTATTGGGGGACAAGCAGCAAAAAGAAGAGCAATTGCACTTGGTCCAATGGACAAGATTTTCCAAAAAGGGAGACAGGAAGAGCTTGATCTCACCATTGCCTTCTTCTTCTATCAAAACTTCATATCATTTAATGTTGCACGCTCACCTCTATTTATTGAGATGTGTCGAGCTCTAACTCAAGGGGCTCCATCAGGGTATGTGCCTCCTAGGTCAGAGAAGCTAAGAACCACATTGTTGACGAAAGCAAAAAAAGAGGTGCAAAAAATGCTTGAGCCTATTGTAGCATCATGGCCAACATCTGGGGTTAGCATTGTTTCTGATGGATGGACAAATCCAGCAAGACACCCAATCATCAACTTCATGGTGTCTTCCTTGAATGGTCCAATTTTCCTAGAGAATACAAGGATGCACAATTTATTGGTGAGTTATTTATTAAAGTTATTGAAGATGTAGGTGTTGATTCTTGTGTGCAAATCATTACAGATAATGCACCTGTTTGCAAGGCTGCTGGCATGATTGTGGAAGCTAAATATCCACAAGTGTTTTGGACACCTTGCAGTGTCCATTCATTGAACTTAGCACTGAAATCCATTGCTTTTGATGTGCTTTGGATTGGTAACATTATTGAGGATGCACGACATATCCGTAACTTTGTGCAAAATCATATAAATGCCCTCACTATCTAGAAGGAGTACACCAATCTATCATTGTGGAAGATTGTTGATACACGGTTTGCCTCTTCGTTCATGATGTTGAAGAGGTTGAGGGAGGTCAAGACCGCTCTTGGGTCCATGGTTATTTCTGAGTTTTGGTCTTTTTGGAGAAAGACAGATCAGGTAGCCTCTAAAAGAGTGAAGGACACAGTGCTAGATGATGCTTGGTGGGAGAGGGTAGATCTAATTATTCAGATCACGGACCCTATCATTTATTTGCTTCGATTTGCAGATACAGACAAACCCATCCTAGGAGAGGTTTATGAGGGATGGGATTCCATGATTGAGTCTGTGAAGAGCATTATTCTACAGAGTGAGTGCCCCGAGTATAAGACATCACCAGAGGCCTTCTTTGATACTATACAAGATATTCTTGTCAGCAGATGGGACAAGAATTGTACACCTTTACATTGTTTGGCTCACACATTGAACCCCAAATACTATAGCCATGAGTGGCTGAATGGTGGACCTTCCCACAGATTCCCTCCTCACATGGATGGTGAAATCTCACAGGGGAGGAAAGAAGCATTCAGGATGGTGCATTGCTTGATGAGGTGGCGGATGCCTTTGCAGAGTTTTCCACTGGCAGTGGTCGATTTGGAGGTTACGATGTGATTAGAGACAGGGGGGCTAAGAAGCCCTATTCTTGGTGGGCAAATCATGGGGCAACAAACCCTCCTCTTCAGCAGTTAGCCATGAGGGTCCTCTCTCAGGTGACTTCATCCTCTTGTTGCGAGAGGAATTGGAGTACATATGGGAATTTGTATAGTGTGAAGAAGAACAGTCTTGAGCAATCCAGGGCAGAGACAATGGTGTATGTGCACACCAACCTTCGTCTTATTTATAGGTAGAGGGGAGAGTGGTTGAGGGGAAAGACAAAGATGTGGGATGTCTTTCCTGATGACATGGGTCTGGACACCAGTGTTGAGTTGGCATTGGCCAACATGGATCTCAATGATCGAATGCTAGAGCCTGTTAGATTTGATGACTTAGAGGGGTCATCCTCCACACCAGCAGATGCAGAGGCGACTATGGATACAGGGGAGAAGGAGGATGCAGAGGAGAGCAGTGGGGACCATGATGATGAGGACATCGATGATGATTCTGATGCTGATGATGAGGATTGATGCCTTGAGGCTTGTATACCTGTAGTTGTTTTATATTTTCTATTTCTATTTGCCATTGGCATTGCACCAGCACTACCTATGTAACACATTTTCATTTGATGACTTAATGAGAAAACTGCAGTTGTTTAGTGTGTGTATCTTACTATCTTGTAGTTGTAAGTTGTCTTTCATTTATGAATTATGAATCATGATTTATGTTGACCACTGACATGTATTTGAATTTTGTATGTACTTATGCATGCTATAGATTAAGATCTATGTTTGAAATCAATAAATTGTATCATTAAATTAAAAATTTGTGTAGAAAATCTAATTTTTAATATATATATATATATATAATATATATTTAATAAAATAATATATAACGAATCCTACGTGTCCTGTTCCAGGGGTCAACATGTCCGAATCCGACACTCGAATCCCCGAATCCTACGAATCCTGAATCCCCGTGTCAGGTGACTTAGCCCATAGGCTAATTCGAACTCCTTAGGAGGCTATATATTGATATTAGATACATTCATTTGGATCGTCACTTGACTTGGGATCTCTCTAATAATAAAGAACTTCACATTTTTTCATTGGAGGATATTCTCTGGAGATGGATTGATTTTGACGTATGGATTTGGGCTATTTATCTTGTCTTGGAGCTTTGTCTTGTGAATGAAATGCTGGTTGGATATACTTTATAACATTGTAAGTGAATTTTGATGTTATTATTCTTGTTGTTGCATACTGCTAAAATTAGGGCTAGTTGTTGCATAATCGAAATGTGGAATTGAGCATGGTTTAGCTAATTTAACATATGGGCCAATGTTATATGAATGAAATGTCCTAAAGATTATTTGTCTCGATAAGCTTGCATCGTTTGCTTTGAAGTATAAATGCTTGACAGTCACTTTTCTTTTCTTTCTCTCAACATTGAATGAAGTTGACTTTTTGGGTCTCCTTGATCAAGAAACCAAGTTCTTACTCATCACCATCCTTGACTCCATATCCCCAAGTAAATTAGGCGTTGGTCCCTTAAAGGGGTGATCATTTTAACCCTCTTTTTACCATTTTGCCCTTTCCCCAAGTCTAGCCCCATTAAGTCACCTAGGGCATCAATTTCCTAGGCATTGACCCAAGGAAAAACTTTGATCTCCTATAGGCTACTGTGTTGGTGGGTCACCTCCCTCTCCTCCAAATTTGAGGCAATTCTAATAATGGAATCTCCGAGAATCCCAAGCCCTAGATCTAGGATCGAATTTTGCCTAGGCATGCCCAAGGCTAGACATCAATAGGATCAATTCAACCTTTTGAAGTAAATATTCTCTTTTGGTCCTTTCCCCTCACCTTGTCGAAGATAGGAACATCATTGGTTGTTGCATTCCATCCCCGAACCTATGCTGGGTCCACTTGGCCCCATGTGGTCCCACTTCTAAATAAATATTATTTGTCAAGGACCATTTGGGAATCCAAGTTTCCCAAAGATCTCTATGTTGAAGTTTCTAAGTCTACCAGTTTGAAACCCTCCATGCACTTTATCTTATTTATTCCTGGAGTAGTATGATCCTGATTATCCACAGTATTATGTTCATTATGTCGACGTTTCGAACCCTAAAGGGGGTCCATCATTAAGACCAAAAATGATAGATTATGAATGATAGTTTGAGAGAAGAATCCTCCGACCAAAATATATATAAACTTAAAGAATGATGAATTTTAGTAAAAGCCGACCAATTCAAAGAGTAACCTACATAGATGAATTATTCAATTTTTATTTTAGTTTTAATTATTTTAATTTTTTATTTATTTTAGTTTTAATTATTTTAATTTTAATTTTATTTTTAATTTTTATTATTGATTTTAATTAACCTAATTACTGTTATGAACTAATTAAATGAGATAATGGATAAATTAATTGTAATAAATAAAATGATTTATTCCTACCTACTTGTTCCGTTACTTAACAAGTTATTTACAATGTAAATACTGAAAATAAACACTAGTGCATGCTCAACATATTACAGATCAACAACTGAAGGAAACAGAAACAATCATACCAAATGACACTGTTATTTTTGGATCAATGTCCCCGGAAAAACCCAATGTGGGAAAATCGGTGCAGCTATCTGAGGGTTTTCTTATTAAGCAATTTCAGAGTACAATCTGGGTGCCAAATCCGGCTTACCCAACAAAGAATTTCCTTGGTAGTAATACCTCTCAATTTGAGACAAATGTCCCAGAAGAAACCCCGGATAAACCTTCCAACAACTCCTCAACTCCATTTTGCCCCAGAAACCCCAGCGTCTGCCTCTCTGGACTGCGTCAGCCTCTCTCTGCCCAACGCTGGCCCTGCATCAGCCTTTTGGCCTTCTGTGTCAGCAACGCTAGCCTCTCTAAACCACTGCGCAGCTCCCGGCTTCCTCTGTGTGGCCCTACGTGAGCCCTGGCTACTACTGCGTCACTCTCTTTGGCTCTTGCACTGCTCTCCTGGCACTATCTCTGCCTCTCTGTCTCTCTATACTCAATGCCCCTCAGCTGCAACTCCGATCACTAATTCTATCTCTCTTAGCAAACCCCGCTCTAGAGAATAGAATGACTGATCGTCTGGTGTATTCTCCAAGTGACCCTCAAGCCTCCTCTTATACTTTTCTCGTTGACATATCAATGGTCGAGATTAAGTCCCTAATCAACGGCTAAGATTAGATCTGGCTTGATCCATGTCTTTTGGACCATTCTAACACAATTTTATATTAATCCACATTAATATTTTAATTTCCCTAAGTTTAGACTTATGGACTCCATTAAAAATATTAATTATTTTAATAGTTCTCAAACTGTTTAGAATCTGGGCAAACCCTTTCTGGGTATTGGAGATCTCATGTGCCCCAACCTCTCCACCAAATTTCGTGGCTAGAGCACATCTGATGCTACCACAAATCAACACTCGCTCTTAGTGAGGACTGTGCTCTAGCAATACTCCTCACTGAGTATTACTCTGATCATCCGGCATCGGTCCCTGTGCTGATGCTAGGCCTGGTACCCACCATCCTCTACATTGTTGTATCTTGTACCTGTTGCCCATGGTTCTGCCACTGCCACTATTGCATCTATACGACAGCTCCCTCTGCATCCGTGTTGTTGTTGGTCCTTTCTCCCAACACTACATCTGCACTGCAACTCTTCTCATCGTGTTGCATCGTGCTGCCCACTGCTACACTGCAACTCAGTTACTAAGAAGTAAGTAACTGATCTCCCAACTATGACCTCTATGTTGGGCTAGAGACCCTCCTGATGCTGAAGCTCCCTCTGTCGTTGACAAGTGCTCCCTCTCTGACCTCTGCACTGCTAAAACAACTCCCTGTATCTCGCACCATTGCACCCCTCTTTGTGCCATCCTGCACTGGTGCAACACTCTCGTCCCTCTCGCACTGCTGCAGCCTGCTAGCCTCGCATTGTCTCGAGAGTCCTGCACTATAGCTCTCTCTGCCACTTCATCTGCATCTGTCTCTACCCACATCTGCCAGTCCTACTACTCCTCATCAAGGCTCCCATAGCAAGGTCTAATCCAAGAGGCTGGGTACCTCGAGGATCCTGCCCCTCATCGCCTATAGTCTGCCTGACTACAGCTCGATGTCTCCCCACTCCCGCTCAAGTGGTGCATGTGCACTCATAGCACAGTCATTGTCTGTCTCCACTTCTTTCTCTGCCCTTGCTAGCGCTGCCTTAGTCTCGGAAGACTCTCCCTTACTCTTCTTCCTTGGACACTAGGTCGCATAATGACCCAGCTCCCCACAGTGGAAGCACTTGATCTTGGAGAGATCCTTCTTCTTTCGCTTTTCTTGCTTTCTCCCAGATGCTAGGGCAACATCTTCCTCCTCCTGCTTGACTTTGATCCCCTTACTGCTACTTCTCGCCTTTGACTGTCGTCTGATCTCTTCTTGGCGAAGAGCCGCCCACATCTCCTCCCAAGGTGGAAGTGTCCCTCTGCCCAATATACTCTAGACAAATACCTCCTAGTCTTCTAAGACAGCATTCAAGGTTGTCCTCGCCATCAATTCCTGATCTGGCATGGCTTCTATAGCAGTCAACTGATCTCGGATCTCATTCACTCCTCCGAGGAAGGTGTCAATCGGTTCTCCCTTCTTCATCTGATACGACCTCGGCTGATTTTCTAGTAACATTCTTCTCTGCACAAAAGTATGCTGGTACTATTTCTTTAGGGCCTCCCACATCTCATATGCCATTTCCTTCTCGGCAATGTGTGGTACTACATGGTCCTTGACTCAGTCAAGGATGATGCTCTTGGCCCTCGCCATTGCCTCCTCGTACTTGTCGTTATCATTTGGGTCGACTGGGATAGCTATCGTCTTCAAGGCAAGTGCTTGACACGATTTCTGTTAAGTACAGATAAGATTCTGGCCTTTTAGATTGTGAAGTTTGATGCTCCGTCCAGCCTGTCCTGGTCTCTTACTCCGTGTAGTGCCATGATGCTCTTCTACTTCCCTCTTGGAACTTCTCGATCTGACTCCCTCTGAGTCTCGATTCCCCTCCTGGAAATCCTTTTGTCGATGTCGAGATGCCCCCTACTCTGATCGTCTATGCAACCGCACCACTGATTCAAGTTCCTCGCCTAGAAACCCTCAATAGCAACTCCCTCCTCTTGGCCTTGCCCTGTCAGGTATTATTCTGACTACAGTACCTCACCAACTCCACTCTGCAACGTTCCCACAACCTTCTAAACCCCAGCAACCTAAAGGTGAGAGCTCCTAGGCTCTACGCAATCCCGACACCAGCAACCCAGCCTCCTTAGCCAACTGTGTCAACCCTCCTACCTTTTGCGTGAGGCTCCCTTTGCCTCCTTTAACCTCTGTGCTACCTCTTCTTAGCTCACCCTTGATGACGCAGGCACTGCGTCACCCTTCCCTTGTTGTTGCTCTGCTAGAAACAACATCTGTCACATGGGACAGCTATTTTCTGCTGCTATTGCTCCGCTCGGATGATGTCCTCAGTTCTCCTGTGATCTGCAACCACGCTCTGATACCATGTTGAAGTTTCTAAGTCTACCAGTTAGAAACCCTCCATGCACTTTATCTAATTTATTCCTACCTACTTGTTCTGTTACTTAACAAGTTATTTACAATGTAAATATTGAAAATAAACACTAGTGCATGCTCAACATATTACAGATCAACCACTGAAGGAAACATAAATAATGACACCGTTATTTTTGGACCAATGTCCCAGGAAAAACCCAATGTGGGAAAACCGGTGCCACTATCTGAGGGTTTTCTTATTAAGTAATTTCATAGTACAATCTGGGTGCCAAATCCAGCTTACCCAACAGAGAATTTCCTTGGCAGTAATACCTCTCAGTTTGAGACAAATGTCCAAGCTGAAACCCCGGATAAACCTTCCGGCAGCTCCTCAGATCCAATCTGCCCCAGAAACCCCAGCGTCTGCCACTCTAGACTGCGTCAACCTCTCTCTGCCCAGCGCTGGCCCTGCGTCACCCTAAATGGGTCTGCATCAGCCTTCTGGCCCTCTGTGTCAGCAACACTGGCCTCTCTGAAGCACTGTGCAGCTCCCGACTTCCTCTGCATGGCCCTGCGTGAGCCCTGGATGCTACTGCGTCACTCTCTCTGGCTCCTACGCTGCTCTTCTGGCGCTATCTCTGTCTCTTTGTACTCAATGCCCCTCAGCTGCAACTCTAATCACTAATTCTATTTCTCTTAGCAAACCCCGCTCTAGAGAATAGAATGATTGGTCATCTAGTGTATTCTCCAAGTGACCCTCAAGCCTCCTCTTATACCTTTCTCGTTGACATATCAACGGTCGAGATTAAGTCCCTAATCAACGGCTAAGAATATATCTCGCTTAATCCATGTTTTTTGGACCATTCTAACACAGTTTTATATTAATCCACATTAATATTTTAATTTCCCTAAGTTTAGACTTAAGGACTCCATTAAAAATATTAATTATTTTAATATTTCTCAAACTGTTTAGAATTTGCCCAAACCCTTTCTGGGTATTGGAGATCTCGTGTTCCCCAACCTCTCCACCAAATTTCATGGTTAGAGCACATCTGATGCTACCACAAATCAACAAGCTATCTTGGTGTGCTTGTCACCAAAGTATGTTATTATTACACATTATTTTATTATTTGGAGCTCAATTAGGCCAAACTAGGCAAATCGAACTCATTAGTGATTGTATAAATAGAAGTGAGATGATTCATTTTCATCATCATCACTTGGATTGGGATTTAGTACCTCTTGAGAATCTTGCATTCCCTTTTGGAGGACGAGTTTGAATGTTATGGATGAATTTTGATGTTTGGATCTATCTCTTGTCTTGGAGCTTCATTATTGGCATAATATGATGATTGGATATACTCTTTTGTACATGTAAGTGATATTTTCATACTTATCATTGTTAATTACTTTGTCACATGAATGTTGTTGGGATTTCCGTTATACAAGTCTGAAATTCACTGCTTTCCTATGTGAAATTGTGGGAATTTTAATCTTTTATAGTGTTGCATCATTGTATGGGCGATGTATGAATGGGTGAATGTTCCTAGATATTATTTTGTTGAAATACATCTTGAAAAGTCATCAATTATTGCATATCAAAGTATAAATATCTCAAGTAGTTTCTCTCATGCCCTAATGCCATGCGAAGTTGCTTGGAGACCACCTTGATTGGGTAAACCTCTTCCAAACCATAAATTCTCCTTGACTCCATCTCTCCCAAAGGACAAGGCACTAGTCCTTCCATAGGTGGTCACTTTTTAACGCATATTTTTCTCACCTCTCCTTCTCTTTCTAGGCCTAGCCTCCATAGGTCATCTAGGGCATCACTTATCTCACATTATAGCCATCAAAAGACTTCGATTTCTTGTCCAATACTGCACTAGGGTTTCCTCTAGAGGGCCTCCAAATTTCACGAAATTTCGAAGGTGGGATCCCAACATATTGGAATCCCTAGCCCAAGGATCGTTTCTTGCCCTAGGTTTTCCTTGGCTAGTGACCTCACTGGGATCATTATATTCTATTCTACGAAGATTTGTCCATTGATCCTCTTCCCTTCCACAATTAGGTCAAGCCCCTCCTTGGTTGATCAATTCCACTTGACCTAATTCTAGGTCCACTTAGTACCGTGTGGGCCCAAAACTTTACAACTCCAACTCCACAAAGACATAAAGACCAAATTTCCATAAGGATTTCTAGGCCTAGGAATCACCTTTAAAAGATACATTCCCAAACCCTAGCCCCAGAATCCTCTTAGCCCTTCCTAGAGAGTCAATCACCTTGCTTTCCACGCAAGAAAGCCATACATTTGAATCTGTTTCAAGAATAGACCTTGGCAATCACCCTTTATCCTTTCATTGATATATTCATCTAGTGATTCCTCTTGTACCAGGTCTCCTCCCCCCATCGATGAAAGTCTGTAAAGAGAAGGGAGCCTTAGTTGAGGTGACAATGGGCTATCCCTCCATTGTTTCCCTTGACCTAGTAGTTTCTCTATAGGATCCCTTCCTAGGACCCTTGCTAGTTTGAGCGGTAACAGACCCCTAATTTTTCGTGCAAATCATCATGTAGTGCCCCATAGTGGTTTTCGGGCACAAAATTTAGTCTCATGGATCTCCTGATGAAAGATAAGCATGTAGAATGCTCCAAATGAGGGCTCTAATGGTGGTGCCTTCCCTCCCATGTCTCAGGAGTGAGACAAACCTCCTCTGGTCCTTGGATTAGCTGCCTTAATCATGCTAAGTCGGTTGGGTCATGTTTGTCCAAGTGCATCATCTCACAAATAATGTGAGGCAATGAACAAACTATTGAAGTTGTTGAGGGCGCCTGTGGCATGAAATGATGCTCAAACACATGGAGTCCCATGGCTCTCAACGCATCCCCTACAAGTGTCAATATGACCCTCTGGTGAGCTTGGGCCCCAGTTAAGTTGCCCATCCCATGATGAAACCTCCTACCAATTACATATAAGATCTAATGCGCTTCTCACCTTCATGTAGAATAGTTAATTAGTGCATATAAGTGAACCAAGCTTGTTAATCAAGGGCACAAATGAGACTTCATAATGGACTTACCTTCCACATTTGGGGCTTTGAGCATGTAATAGTGTTACTTCCCTAGGTAGGAGTGGTTAATAAACAACCCTATTAGGTGTCCCCAATCACTAAGGGAAAAGACAGGTCCAAGGTACATCCAACAATTGATAGGGTCATGTGAATAATGATGAGGTGGATAGGAACACAAGGGTCTCAAAGCCAAATGCCATGGGTTCAAGGGTGGTAATGATGAGAGATGTCCACATACTTAGGTGCATAGATGTAGGAGGGAGCAATCATAGATACATGAGTTACCTCAACCTTTGTTTTTCCACCCTTCATTTGTCATTTGTCTTTTCTTGATTTTTCTTTGTATTACTACTCGTGGCTCCAAGAAATGAGAGCATGTTGTTTGTGATATACGCAGTTATTACCCCCTTAAGGTGGGGCATTTCATTGCCCTCCAGGGGTTGGGGCGTGCATGGGTTCCTTAATGATGCGAGGGTACTCATGGAGCCCTAAGAACGAGGGTGATGACCATAATGAAGGGGTAGAGCTCATGTTGGCCTTTTTCCCACATGCTAATATAATGTCCCGGCCATCTTTTGCAATTTATAATATTATTTTCTTTTGTTTCTTTCTTGTGGTCATGTTATGCTTTTAACTTCTTCTTTTTTAGCTACATCAACCTCTAGGGAAACATTTCTAGGCCCGACTCAAACATGTGGACAAGGTGATGGGGTGTACCAGAGCCTTGTGGACCCAGAGAGGGAAGATGATGAAATAGGGCTTGTAATGTGCGGAGGGGAGTGAAATATGTGAGATGGGAAAATGGGACCGCACTACCAAAATTGGGGTTTCCAAAGTAGTGCCTTTCTTGAAACCAAAGGCCAATAGGTGAGATTCCATGGGACTAGGCTTGAGGATTAACCCCCCATTTAAGGTGAGGGAACAAAACTACAGTGAAAAACCTTCCTTCTTCCAAGTCACCCAGTGATCCATGCCCAAAGTGCCCAAGGAAAAACAAGCATAAGCACCTGATTGCACAATGAAAAACATAACTTTAGGATTGGAAGGCCCACCTTCAAACACACGCTCTTGACAAATGGGCAAGCGAACATATGACTGGCTCAGGGAGCGAAGATCAAATGTCACAATATATCGGCTACACTGATGACTGTGAAGGCTTGTTGGCTACTGGCTGAAGACAAATCTAGGAAAAAAATTATCCTATGAGGTCACCCACTTTTGGTGGGTAACAGGCCATACAAGAACTTGAACATCTAAAAATGCAACTCTGTAACTGTGAAAATTCTATCACTGCAGCAATTGATTTACTTTTCCTACTTATTTCATCATAAGTTATTCATGAAATTACTTCAACAAACATTAAAATAAATACTGCTGCAGATATCACATCGTAATACAGAAACAAAAAAATATGCACACATTGATAGTTATTTTGGACTAACGTCCCCGAAAAAAACCCAATGTGGGAAAACCAGTGCAGCAAGGGAGGATTTTGTTATTCAGCAATTTTCTTGTACAACAGGGTGCCAAACTGGCTTATCCATAGATAGACAAACTTTCAACACTTTCCTAAACCCAACGTAGACCCTACTGACCTCTGCTACAACCTGAAACCCTCTGCGTCAGCCTACTGAGGCTTTGTGCAGCCTCTCTGGGTTTCTGCGTCATTCTTGCAGCCTTTGCATGGATGACGCAAACCCTTCTAGCTCTATGCAGTCTCTACTTCCTCTGGTTCTGCGTCTGCCTCCTTTGCGCTGATCTCCCGTCTCTCTGTTCCGTACTTGCTGCCTCCTAATTGCTCTCCAAACCACTGGTTCAATTTCTCAGCAAACCCCGCTCCAGAAATTGAACTGACTAGTCTACCTCAATGTGTTCTCCAAGTGCCCCTCAAGCCTCCTCTTATACTTTTTCTATTGACATCTCAACGGCTGAGATTAAGTCCCTAATCAACGGTTAAGATTAGATCTAGCTTGATCCATGTCTTTTGGACCATTCTAACACAGATTCATATTAATAGACATTAATATTTTATTTTCCCTAAGTTTAGACTTGGGGACTCCATTAAAAATATTAATTATTTTTAATATCTCCTAATCTGTTTAGGATCTGCCCAAACCCTTTCTGGGTATTGGAGATCTCATGTGCCCCAACCTCTTCACCAAATTTCGTGGCTAGAGCACATCCGATGCTACCCCAAATCAACACTCCCTCTTAGCGAGGACTGTGCTCTAGCAATACTCCTCAATGAGTATTACTCTGATCATCCGGCATCGGTACCTGTGCTGATGCTAGGCCTCCCTGCCCAACATCCTCTACACTGCTGCATCCTATACTGTTGCCCATGGTTCTGCCACTGTTGCATCTATACGACAGCTCCCTCTCCATCCGTGCTGCTACTGGTCCCTTCTCCCAGCACTGCATCCGCACTGCACCTTCCTCTGCATCTATGCTGTTGTTGGTCCTTTCTCCCAACACTGCATCTGCACTGCAACTCCCTCTTCATTCGTGCTGCTAACACACTACTTCTGAAAGGGGTTCTTTACCATCCCCATCTTTTCCCTGAACTAGTCAAATTTTGACTTTCCCAAGGCCTTGGTGAGCATATCTACCACTTGTTCCCCTGTAGGAGTGTAGCTCAACTATACAGCTCCACGTTGGACACAATCTCTGACAAAGTGACACCGAATATCAATATGCTTTGACCTATCATGAAATAATGAATTCTCAGAGAGTTTGATGCAAGTTTAATTATCACACATGATCCTGGTCGCCTCCATATTTCTTCTGAATAGGTTTAACAGCAGTATTCTAAGCCATATGGCCTCACACGAAGTTGTGCTTGCTGCCATATATTCTGCCTCAGACGAGCTCAGAGCTACGGACTTCTGTTTCCTACTACACCAGGAGGTTATTCCTGATCCAATGTTGAAACAGTACCCAAAGGTACTTTTCCGATCCACTGAACTTCCTTCCCAATCTGCATCAGTAAATCCACTCAACCTGATATCCTTCCCCTTGTTATACAAGAGCCCATAATCAACTATTCCCAGTAAATACCTACGAACGTGCTTGGCTACTGCCTAGTGAGCCCTCTTTGGTTCCACCACGAATTGACTGAGGGTGTTGACAGCATAGCAAATCTCTGGCCTGGTATTGACTAGATACATCAGGGACCCTATGAGTTTTCGATATAGGGTGGGATTGACATCCTTGTCTTTTGATGCATCAATCTTCTTCCAGTTGGTGATCATTGGCATAGCCATAGGTCTACAGTCTCCCATCCTGAACCATTTCAGAATTGTTGTGCATACCTTCCTTGCCCAAGGAAGATTTCTCCTTTCTACTGCCAAACTCCCAACCCTAGTAAATAGTGCATTCGTCCCAAATCCTTCATATCGAACTCCGTGGCCAGATTCTTCTTGCAGTCTTCAGTGAGTCTGGATGATCTTGTCAGAAAGAGAAAATCCACATATAATACTAAGATAAGTGGCTCGCTCTCTATGACCAGATAGAAGAGATTCGGATCCGCGTCACTCTTGACAAACCCCATCTTCTGCAAGTAACCATCTATTCGACCATACCACGCTCTTGGTACCTGGTTCAACCCATACAAGGCTTTCTTCAATCTGCATACATGAGACTTCTTCTCATGAGTTTCAAAGCCCTCTGGTTGTTCAATGTATACTTCTTCTTCTATTACCACGTTCAGAAATGACGTCTGGACATCCATCTGATGGATCTCCCATCCCATCTGGGCTCCAAGAGATATCACGGTCCCAATAGATGTATACCTGGCTACCGGGGCGAAGGTTTCCTCATAGTCAATCCCTTCCTTTTAAGCATACCCCGTAGCCACAAACCTGGCCTTGTATTTTTCAATACTGCCATCCGCAGCATATTTGATCTTGTAGATCCATCTTGAACCTGCCACAAATCTATCTTAAGGCCTTGACACCACCTCCCAGACATCTTTTACCATAATGGAGTTATACTCCTCCACCATCGCATCTAGCCAGACCTGATGTTGCGCTGCATCTTTGAAGCTGGCAGGCTCTCCATCCTAAGCTACTAACGCCTGATACCTGTCTGGCTGTTTTCGCTCCCTTTTACTGTTCCTTGGCTCTCCGATGAAGTTCTTTGCATCACGCAGAATCTGACGAAGTTCCCTGTTGGTTCTTCCTCTGCCAATAGGTGCTTTTGTTTGCTCCTCTTCCTCATCCTGAGAATCTTCTTGATCTGAGGAAGGATTCTTCAATTTCGTTGGTTGAAGAGGCATGACCAACAGATCCTCTTTCGACTGCTCCATGGAAGGCATTCCGCGAGATCTTCTGAAAGCTCTGTCCTCCATGAACTTTACATCTCGTCGTACTACTACCTTCCTGCTCCCTGGAAGATAGATCCTGTATGCCTTAGTGTTCTCGCTATATCCTGCCAAATACCCCTTTTCTGTAGTCTGATCCAGCTTCTTCCTCTTTTCTTCGGGTATGCGACAATATGCCAAACTCCCAAATATCCTGAAGTGACTGACTTTAGGTGTCTTCCCAGTGAAGACTTTCTCTGGAGTAATCTTGCCCAACGCCCAATGAGGAGTCATGTTCTGAACATAGACAGTTGTGTTGCATGCTTCTGCCCACAGGAAGTTTGGCATATCCTGATCATACAGCATGGCCCTGGCTGCTTCTACAGTAGTACTATTTTTCCTTTCTGCACCCCATTCTGCTCCAGATTATAGGGAGTTGTCCACTCTCTTTTGATGCCCTCCTTAGCGCAATAACCAGTGAAGTCCTTATCGACATTTTCTCCACCATTATCTGAGTGCAAGACTTTGATTTTCTTACCTGTCATATTCTCCACTAGAGCCTTGAACTCCTTGAATCAATAGAAAACCTCATCCTTGGTTTTCAAAAAATAGATCCAAGTTTTCCTCGAGTGGTCATCGATGAAGGTAAGGAAATACTCGGCACCGCTCAGAACTTTAACGAACATAGGTCTGCAGATATTTGAGTGTACCAATCCTAGTACACTCTTGGCCTGGTGGTTGCTCCTAGGAAATGCCGCCTTGGCATACTTTCCTAGAGCGCATCCCCTGCATACATCATCTTGTTCCGTACTCAGATCCTGAACTCCTGTTACAATGCTCCTGAGAATTCTTAGAGCTCCATGGTGCAAGTGACCCATCCTTCTGTGCCATAGTTTGTTCAAGTCTTTATCCCCATGAATACCTATTAGTGCCATTGGAGATTCTAGTTGTAATATGTACAACCGATTACTTTTGATCCCAATCTGCACTTTCTTTTTCCAGCTCTGGTGTTTGACATATGCCCTTGCCTTGTAGTTGTGACACGGAAAGTAAGTTCATCCCCAATCTTGGCACATGCAGCACATTTGTGGTACGGAACCGCTCTCCTGATTCTATCTGAAAAACTATGGTACCCTTTCCTACTAGAGTACACTTTGCCTTGTTCCCCATGGTGATCTGAAAGTTCATCTTCTCTTCTCGATATTCTGAGAAACACTCCCTGATTCTCGTCATATGCCACAAGGCTCCACTGTCTATATACCATACTTCTGATGATGCGACACTAGTCATGCATGCCACTTCTTCCAAACTGGAAGCCAACATAGAGAAATCGAAATCTCTCTCTTGTGCAATCTTCTGAAAATCTGCGTGAGTCCCCTGAGGTGGATGCCTCTACATCATGGTCTCGACCCATAATTGATTTTCCCTTTCTGTCTCTGATTACTTACTCTGATACCATGTGAAAATTTTATCACTGCACCACCTGATTTACTTTTCTTACTTATTTCATCATAAGTTATTCATGAAATTACTTCAACAAACATTAAAATAAATATTGTTGCAGATATCACATCGTAATACAGAAACAAAAAAATATGCACACATTGACACAGTTATTTTGGACTAATGTCCCCGGAAAAAAAACCGGTGCAGCAAGGGAAGATTTTATTATTCAGCAATTTTTTTGTACAACAGGGTGCCAAACTGGCTTACCCACAGATAGACAAAGTTCCAACACTTTCCTAAACCCAGCATAGGCCCTACTGACCTTTGCTACAGCCTAAAACCCTCTGCATCAACCTGAAACCCTCTGCGTCTACCTGAAACCCTCTGCGTCAGCCTACTGAGGCTCTGCGCAGCCTCTCTGGGCTTCTGCATCACTCCTACAGCCTCTGCGTGGATGACGCAAGCCCTTCTGGCTCTGCACAGTCTCTGCGTGGCTTCCTCTGGTTCTACGTCTACCTCTTTTACGCTGATCTCCCATCTCTCTGTTCCGTACTTGTTGCCTCCTAACTACTCTCTAGACCACTGGTTCAATTTCTCAGCAAACCTCGCTCTAGAAATTGAACTGACTGGTCTCCCTCAGTGTGTTCTCCATGTGCCCCTCAAGCCTCCTCTTATACTTTTTCTGTTGACATCTCAACGGCCGAGATTAAGTCCCTAATCAACAGCTAAGATTAGATCTAGCTTGATCCATGTCTTTTGGAACATTCTAACATAGATTCATATTAATACACATTAATATTTTATTTTCCCTAAGTTTAAACTTAGGGACTCCATTAAAAATATTAATTATTTTAATATCTCCTTATCTGTTTAGAATCTGCCCAAACCCTTTCTAGGTATTGGAAATCTCAATGTGCCCCAACCTCTCCACCAAATTTTGTGGCTAGAGCACATCCGATGCTACCCCAAATCAACAGTAACCTCTATCATCCATCGTTGTAATAGAGAGCATGTTCTTCTTCAATCTTGGTACAAACAATACATCACTCATGTGTAGAGAATGTCCAGACTCTAGCTGAAACGACGTTGTCCCAACTCCTTTTACTGCATACTTGGCATTATTTCCAAGTTCCACCAACAATGTTGAATCCTTCTCTATCAAATATGTGAGAGAATCTTGTGAACCTGTCATGTGCCTGAAAGCACCACTGTCCACCAACCAAATATCACTATGGTCTGTAATAGTCCCTGTAAGAGTGGAGACAAAGAAATATTATTTCCAAAATAATCCATCTACAATCTCATTAAGTTTAGATTCCTTTGTCTTCTTATGAGGTCAGATCCTCATCATCATCATCAAAATCTGCTATTGATGCATGCAACTTTCCCTTCCATTTCTTCTAACACTGGGAAGCATAGTAACCAAATGTATGACATTTGAGCATCTGATCTTTGAAAGATCCTTCTTCTTCTGATCTTGAACTGGAGCTAATCTTCCACCTGTATTTTTCTTATCAATGTTTCTTCTTCCTTTTCCTTTCCTCGCATGAGCTACAAGGGCTTGGATTACTTCATCCTGAGGTCTTTGCAATACGTTTGGATTTCTTCATCCTAAGGTCTTTGCAAGCTATTCTAGGACAACAATTTGGCCTCCTCGACACAATCAGTGCAAAGCTAATCAAACTTGGGCAGTTCAGCCCATGCACAAATACCTTGTACAAATGAATCCCATGAAGAAGGAAATCCATTAAGAGTCATCGTAACAAGCTTTGCATCATCAATGGTATCTCCAATGGTTTTAAGTTGATCTCTCAACTAGGAGACTCTTATGAGATAAGTGGCAACTGAATCTGAAATCTATACAAGTTGTTGAATACTAAAGTCTGAGGCTGAAATCAATGGTTGGTCTTCAACAAAGCTCTAATACCATGTTGAAATTCTATAGCATGTGTAGTAGAATACAATTTTCTGATCTGATAATTACTTCCTAATGATTTTCAAACAGAGTTTCTTATGCCAGTGATATCATTGAATAATTACACACAGAAAATATCAACTATAAATGTAGCGGAAACAATAAAGATAATAGAAAGACAGTGATGCACAATAGTCATAATAATTTTACCCTAGGAAACCCAACCTTGGGAGAAAACCCAACAATCCTTTCTCGCGGAGAAATTGTCTTTTCAGCAAGGTTTACAAATCAGAAATTTGTCTAGAAATCTATGCCAACGTAAAAGTCAATCTTCTAGTCAAACATGGTCAAAACTACTGCTAGTCAACGCTGGTCAAACCAGTTAAAATTCAACTTAGAAATCGCGGTCAATGTTGGTCAAGGATCTGCAGTCCAACTCACACGTGAACTCTAGTCAAACCACATGTGTGAATTGTGGTCAACCCTGTGGTCAAACTTTGCAATCAAAACTCGTACAAATAATCCTGTGGTCAACATTGTACGGATCAGTCAAATTTGTGGTCAAACCTGACATGCGCAATTGTAGTCAAGGCTAGTCAAACTCAGTCGCACATGCAACCTCCAAGCACAGCAGTAAAATGATAAAAATGATCTCCAACAAACATATTTCTCCTTAGCCAAATTTCTCCTCCACTAGAAAAAATTCAATGAGCTTGTTGTGTTGATGAGTGCCTCTTCACATGCTCATCTATTTATATAGAGCTCTAATGTTGAGTGGAGACCCAATAAGAAGCCCCTCATGACAAGGAACCCCTTCACTTATTGAGCCTACATTACAACTCAACATTACACTAGAATTGTTTATTTCACTAATAGATGAAAACCCACATTAAATAAACAAATCAGCCCTGCTCTATAAAAAAATAGATCACTCCCTCTCCGAGCAGGCAATGTGAGTGCCGTGGGCCAATCTACCGAGCCAAACACCAGGGCTAATGGGAGAAAGACTGCCCTGGGCCATTCACTTCTAGCCAAATCAGCATGGCCCCATGGTTGAATGTATCATTCCCCCCTAGTCAAATCAGCATGACCACATGGGAGAATGTCTACCCGATGCTGTAAACTGCAGAAACATCAACATGGACCACATATATGTCATTGAACATTTAGTTGGGAATTAGAATACACTGTTATTGAATGTAATACTAGTTTATATTTTTTGGTGTTTCATTGCATCTTTCACAAGAATGGTTCCTTGCTCATGTTTATTCATATCATTGCTGAACTGTCTGTTTTGAGTTTGGTTGCATCGTTTCCATTTGCTGGCAAGATTTGTTGTTGGCATTAAGGGATCAACCTTCATTTGACTCAGCCCCAATCTCCAAACTGCTTCATATCACAATCTATACAGCTAATGGTCATGAAAATATTTCCATAAAATTTAGGAATTTTTTCATGGTTTTAAAGATCAAGTGTATTAGCTGGCACAGTTTGTTAGGCAACAATTCCATAATTGTAGCAGAAAATCACAGCAATAAATACATAATTAAGATGACATCACTTATTCCACACATTAAAAGTATATACACGTCCTTTGGGTCCTTTATTTGAAACAAAAGAAACACCCAAAGAATAACCCACTTCATTTGACCAGGTGCAACACTAGTTCTTTCATGTAAAACCTTTGTGTTTCTCAAGTCACAAATAGGAGGTGGCTTCATGCAAGTGGTCATGTTTATTGGGCATATGATTTCCCTTCCAATTCACTGCTTTTTAATCAGTTTCACTTATTTAAAATAATACAAATTTCTTTCTTCCTACCTTATCAGGGTAGACGGATAAAGCTAGGAACATATAGAACAGTTGCATGCTAAACTGAAGAAAACTACTTCATTTTACCATAAAAGATGCTAGTTATTTCATATGAACCTAGCTTTACTCAAATCTCCAATGGGACGTGTCTAAAAGTAGGTCATATTTATTTTGCATGTCATCTCTACCCTGGATACCCTCTTCAATAGATTTCACTGTTTCAGTAACCTTCTGCAAGTTTTAATTAATCCAAATTTCATTTATGTTATCTTCTCAGGGCAGACGCTCAAAGCTCTGAGCATTCATAAGAGTACAGCATGCTACACTGAAGAATAAATATTATAGGGATATATATAAACCTGATATGAAAGTGTCTTAACCCAAGCATTTTGATCGATGCCAAGCCAAGACTTTGAAAACAAGGGACCCTGAGTTAGAGAACCTTGATTCTCTATAGCTAGTTCAAATACTCGTGCAGCATCATGCAGGCATTGTACCAAGTCATTACTGGCATCTTCACCTCGAATAGATTGATTCAATTTTAGCCTCATTTTTTCCAAGTCTCCCTCAGAATTTGCATTGGAACTCCTATTAACAGCAATACCATCCTCTGAAGCAGCTGATACAATAATAGATTGAAACGACTTCAACTTCACATTACAGAAAGGTGATAACTTTTCAAACTTTGATTGTCCAAACCTGCTACTATCTTTCTGCCTTAGATTGGCCATGCAACTCTGTACATATTTGATCTTAAAACATGCCTTGTAAAGAGAAACTCTTCTACTTAATGGATGTAAAACGACCCCATTCGAATTGCTGCAAAAAAAGTACACGAAGTAAGAGCTTGCTATCCTTCAAATGAAGTATGATAGAACTGATAAAATAAATCATCAATATGGAAAACGGTCAATCGAGGAAGCAATCCGAATGGAACAACATCCCACTCAGATCAACATATGTGAAATGACAACTATACACCCAATAAAGCTTCACACTTCGAAACAATACAACAGAGCATCATCTCTTTTGCAGGATAAACAAGTGTGTTAATGAAATGAATTTAGTCTGCATCTGTAAGAGCAATTTGATCTACTAGCATAGATCCATCTTAACCCCAGATCTACTAAGCACCAATAGAAATTAAAATAATATAGGTGCAAACCTCTCACCTGAAAGATCCAGTGCTAACATAGATCTATGCTAGGTTTTTAAAATTTGTCTTTTTTAACATTATGGTAGTTACTTTCTCTTTTTTGACAATAGCCTTTTAGACATCAACCTTTTTACCACTTTAGCTTACACATAAGACACATGCAAGTAGACACGTCTCTTCCACGCCCAGCTGTAAGAGTGCCTCACTTCTCTCAGTGCAATCATACCAGTTATGTTTAAGTCTGAGAATTATCCAGATTTATCCAACCAACGACTTGTTTGTATTATATTGAAAGCACAAGAACAGTTTCAGCCTAGCTGAGATTCCAAATCTTTTCCTCCCATTTTTTATGCCCAGTATATGTCTACAAGAAGGATAGGTCACATTGACTCTATGCCTCTAAGGGTCATAGGTCACATAAAATTCATCATTTAGTTTCACAAAGAGAATTAAGCAAATTTTGTTATAACTCAAACAAAACTAAAAAAAATTGTGACTTCAAATTTGATCAAAACATTATGTTAAATGAAATGTGAAGGAAGAGCAAAGCATAGCTTTAAGGGTTCCCAGAGCATCCAAGACAGATTCCAAGAGGTGATCCATCAGGACTAATGCCCAACAGAATGGCAGAAGATTCAAGTTGGGTTGTTAATCCCTCCTGTATCTCATACAAGCAGATCCTTACCTTGGGAGAAACAGGGTTTCTTTCAGAGGAGGCTTTGAAATCCCTTCAAGAAGATTTAAAAAACAGAGAAATTCAAAAGCCCCACAGAGAATGGACGGTGGGAGAAGAGTTCTAGTGATGATATAGTGGTCATGGATCTAGCAAAACTGATCGGGGGTGTTCTAAGGTTGAAGCAGCTTGGGCTGATCTACCCATTCCACTAGAAAAAAACTCTCAGCAACCAGATTGAAGCAAACTATAATTTGTGAGGTAGGTCTTCCTTGCCATCAGTAGGTCAGGGTTACCTTTTGGCTAAGTTGCACAAAACGCAAAAACGTTTTGGAGTTTCCAAAATGGGTACGTTTGGAAACTTCACCTCCCAAAAATGGAAACATCGGCAGAAACCTCAGCCGAAACGTCATATATGTATATATATATATAAGTGAATAACACATTATCTTGCAAGAAAAAAGGGAATAAGACCCATAGATGGCGATTTAGAAGGAAAAACAAGCCTATATTAACTCTCATAGATGAAAAATTACAATAGAGAAAAATAGACTTCTTGTTCAAGTACTTACGTGAACATTGATTTGAGTAAACCACTGTCAAAAACAACGAAACTGAAAATAAGGGTATTACTCATGATCTCAGCCTCTAGACTGAAATATTTTGTTCAGATGCAAATTGATGATATTTAATGAACATGTGAAAACATTATTATATTTGCACTGTTATTTTTTGTACTTTAGTACACTTTTACTTTATCCTTATCTCTTCTAGGTGACTTGAGCTAAATTGATCACTCAGCCACTTTATTGTATTCATTGGGACACTTGATCAACCTTTATCATTCTCCCTACAAATGAAAGTGCAACATGTGTCCAATTCCAGTAAACCTCTTCTCATACTTGGATACTTGCTTCCTTGTGAGTATCTTCTTGCATTGTCAATACGGTACTCGTATCAATTGGTGTCAAGGCCTTAACATTAGGGCCTCTCAAGAGCTTCACCATTACAGTCTCCTTGGGGATTTACTTCCTTCCTAAAATCTTTCTTCAAGCTATAATGAGCCAAATTGGTTCATCCACTGAATATCCAAAATAAATAGGATAACGTAAAGAAGTCCATTTAAGGATTAAAAAAATTCTTAACATTGAATATGATATAGGATTATTACAATGAGGGGAGGTCCTATGTATAAATATACTTTAAAGGGTGTCTCCCATGAAGAGTTATGCCTGTTAGATAGGTAGGCACTTTAATATAACATTACATTTATTATTTAACATAGGGCTTATTAACTATAGTTGGCATCTACCTGAATCAGGTGACACCTGTAGAGCTAGACGCTTCTGCCATGTGGTGGATGCAACCTGCCCATTAATGCATGGCAGCCAGAATTCTTGGCAGTGGCAAGTTCGGGCTATGTACGATGGCAATCCTGGCTACTCTTGGGATGGTAAGGTGCGTTTGGTGCCACATAATGAACTTTGCAAATGTGGGTACCAGAGTTCCAGTGCTCTTCTACTATGATGATTGCAACATCAGGAATCTAAGAGACATGAACAGCTTCAATCTATTGCGAGAGTGGACAATAACAAACATAAGTTGTATGGGCTAATTTAACTGGAGACACTCCAGGCAATCAAAGAAGCATGTCAGTTTCATAGGACCCGACCCTCCTGCAAGTGTTGGTAAGTTTGGACCACCCTTTTCTTTGTCTCTCTAGTTTTGTCCTATAACTGCCTCGGGCTACGTACAATGGCAATCCTAGCTACTCATGGGATGATAAGTGCTGTTCAACACGAGATGATGAACTTTGCAGGCCTGGGTACTATTACCACAAAATCTAGCACCTTAGTGCAAAGCCTCACTAAGCAATCTAGATTGAGAGCAACAATTGGAGAGTTACCACTGTCACCTCAACAACTACTCCCTTGCTTTCTATGGTTGGATTCAATCCCCAGAAGGGAGGCTTCCTCAATAGATATTAGGGATTAAGTTTAAGGGTTTTTTACTGTTGTCATAACTGCTGTAAAAGTGAGTTTTCAGATCTGGTTTATGCATGATAAGATTGCTCTAAAGAGTTGAAATTTATCAAGTCACTTAGGTATCTTTTCTCCTTGGATTGCCTAGAAGATTGGCAAGTGAAAATTTGTTCTATTTCCACTATTGCATTATTGTATATTTCAGAGCAGCACTAAGGATGAAAATTAACAGGGTTAAGATCCAATAAACCTCTAGTCAAAGAGTTGAAATTTCTATTTGCACTAAAACTTTACAATTCAAAAATTTCTACAAGTCCTTAGAAAATTAAAGACGTTGGTTCATATTATCTTCACCTTCAATCATCTTGATGGGGATGGGAAAGGCTGCAGCTGCTCATGATGGGAAATTTTTGAAGATTTATTGTTCTAACGGCATCTAGTGCCAAAATTAGCATATTGAATGAATAAGCTCTTGTAAGCATTAGAATAGAGAGAATAAGATCTTGTGAGCATTGAAATAGAAATAGTTGTTTCCTTATATGTTCCCTTTAGCATTTAGCTCATGTCTTGTAGAGCTACTTTTGATGTATTGGACTTTGCATGACTATGTTGTCATGTGGGGTTACAAGATGTGAAGTTTGGATCCATCCGACCACATTTTTCTCACCCTTTCATGGCAAGCTTTTAGTAGGTATTTGCATATTCTAGAGTTCTCATACACTCTTCATTAGGATGTTTCTCCCATCTGGAGTTAGTTGTTGCCACTCACGATGCATGAAGACTTGTTCCATTATTTGAAGACCCTTTTCAACAGCATGTTTGTGGAGGATATATATATTGGACAGCATGGTTGCAGTTTTGGATGCATATTTTCTCAATAAGGATCACCTTTTGAGGCATCACTACAAATTTTGAGGCATTGTGGCACACATGGCAAAGTTCCACCTTTTGGAGCCCTTATTTGCATATTTTCATGCATATTTGTCTATTGAGAATCATTTCACACATCCCAAGGCATAGTTGCATATTTGGAGGCATTGCCACATCATGTATAAAGACGGTGGAGAATTTGAGAAGCATCCTTCATGGATTGATCACAGTGGTCATCCTTGAACCAAACACCCTAGAATGTGATGCCCCATGTATGGTTTTTGCTGGTATAATTGAGGAGTGCTCTAAGGAAGGAGCCTCCAACGGCCATCACTTAGCTTGGTTCTTAAAGGTTGTTGCACAAATGATGAAAGTGCTCCACCTCTTGCACGCATTTTGAGGGCGCATCACATATGAGCTCTTCCTTTAGGGATAATGACTTGGTAATTATGCAAATGGATCAAGGTCAAAGCACAATGTGAGGGTTCCTACCTTTGATGAGTTATCGCAACAACCATTGCCCACATTTTGCACATACATCTATGAGATCCAATTTGTAAGGGATGTGTTGGCACATTTGAGGACCACATTAGATTTAGCAAAGACACAAGGCATCATTTCACCACCCCATGAAAGAATCACTTCATCCCTTGAAGAGCACTCCCTTTGACATCGCATTTATCATTATTTTAATGGAGACGGTTTTTTTGTGGTCCTCTTGATGAGCACTCTAGGAAGAAGATGATTAATGACAAAAGGAGCCAAATTGCTTGGTCAAACAAGCTCTTATCATAGAGGCATTGTTAATTTTCTTTAAACTTTGCGCACTACTTAGATGAATTACTGAAAACAAGGCAACTGAAACTAAAACCAAATTTACTTTCACCAAGATACAGAGCATCTTAACAATCTATAAGCAGCGGAAAAACACCAGAGGTGAAAACACATGCACACAAAATTGACACGCTTGTTATACCCAAGAAACCCAAAAGGGAAAACTTGTTTTCTTTTTTGTGGTATTTTATTGATTAGCCTTTGGGCAAATGGATCCATTACAATTCACGTTGCTACTGCAACCAACAAACTGTCTCTGAGAAAGAGTTAGGCTTATCCTCCTTGATCTCAACTCTTGATCTCTGTTGAAGATAGTCTCGACATGCCCTAAGAATTTTGATCCCTGCTCCACAATCCTTGTGCACTTGAGGCCCTACTTCCTTGCACACTTTTGGCTCCTATTTCCTTGCACACTTCAAACCCTATTTCCTTGCACACTTGCTCCTCAATGATGTGCACTCCACACAAAGAATTATCTGTGAATTATGTGCCTTCATCCTTCTCTTTATAGATAAAATTCGAACATGCAGGAGACCTAGTCGAATTAGTAGTTCACACTAGTGTCACGAGTTGCCTTGCTAGTTAATTGGAGCAAGTCCCAGTTAACTAACTCGAGTTCCTCCTTGATTTTCTCTAGTTGTGATTGCGATTTAACTGAGACCTCAACTCGTTCTCTCTCTAATCACCACTGAAGTCTTAAATCGTTCTAACTCAACTTATCACTACCACCTCATCTTATAGTCAAACTAAAGAAGACTCCACCTAACTAAAGCTCCAACACTACACATGCAATATTGATGACCATTCGAGTAAACTGGAAATCAACTCATCATAACTGAAGTCTATCTCATGAACTCGCATCCATGCTAGAGAAAGACAAACTCGAGGCCTTCACTAGCTAAGGCACAAGCCAGAACGCCTTCCATCACTACATTTTCAACACTCACTCTTAGCAAGGAAGGGATTTTATACAACTCCCAACTTATCTCTGAAATAGAAGAAATTGCCTCTTGCCAATACCTTGTTCAAGATATCTGTTGTTTGCTCCTCTCTTGGAATGTATTGTAGCTTCACTATCCCTTTCTACAAACAATCCCTAAGATGATGATACCCGATCTCAATATGCTTGGAGTGATCATGAAACACTAGATTCTTGTAAAAATTTATGTTTTCCCACCCCGATTTTCAATTTCACCTTATTTCTCCCATAATAGTTAAATTTCCTTTCCCATATCCATACATTCAACAGTGGAAAAAATAATTTTTGCTGAAAACACAAATTCTGGAAATTTTACAAAATGCTGGAAAATGCAGAAATAAAAATCAGCAGGTACAAACAGTCATTATAACACATTTAAACACAGAGATTTTTGGTCAAGGTGACCCTGGAAAAACCCCCTACAACTCTTGGGGAAACCCAGTTCGAGAGCTCCTTCTTATTTCTGAAAAATGCCTTTTACAGTGAGAAATATTCAGCAAACAAATTTTACAACTTATCTCGATTTTCCGAGCCTCACAAGCCACTGGAAATTTCCAAACAACAAAACAAAACACTGAAAAATTATTGTACCGCTGTTGTACGGACTGTACGAACTATACATACGGGATGTACGAACCTTGATTTTTGTGCAGAAAATCAGCTGCCTCGATTTTTGTGCAAAAATCTGCCTTTTACTGTTTGCTCATTCAGCTGTATGGATTTGCTTAAATGCTGCCTCGGTATGTGTGCCAAGTTGTTGCCTCCTTCTCCTCCCTGTCCAGAAATCTCCCTTGCTCTCTTGCTCTCTCTCTCTCAATCTGCTCATGAAAGAATGAATGACCTTTTCCTCCTTTTCCTCCCTTAATCTAACCCTAAGTGACTTTTGGGTGATCCCTAAATCCAATGGCTGAAATAGATTGAGATCTACGGCTGAGATTAAATGCTCATTTAAATCCCACTTTCTATTTTTTAATTCACCCCACTTTAATAAAGACCCACTTAGTCATTTATTCCCAAAGTCACTTTTCCTTTCTCATTTTACATTGACTTTATTAAAGTCACTTTAAAATTAGACTTTAGTAACTTTATCACTTAAAGTCACTTTTAAATTAGATTTAACTTTATAAAAATTATAAAGTCACTTTAGGAGAAAACTTAAATTCTTTTGGACATTTTTCCCTAGGCCAAAGATCAAAGCCTTAGGGAACCACCTGTCCTCCTGTACCAAACTTCAACACTCTCTCTTACCGAGGAAGGTGTTCCTCACCACACCCATCTTTTCTCTAAAGTAGACATGCTTGCCCCGTGGTAAGGCTTTGGTAAGAATATCTGCAACCTGCTCATCAGTGGGAATATACTCAAGCTTCACAGCTCCCTTCTAAACATAGTCTCTGATGAAATGATATTTGATCCCGATATGCTCTGACCTGTCATGAAATACTGGATTCTCCGTGAGTTTAATGCAACTCCGATTATCACAATAAATCACTGAAGGTCTCAACGGCTGACCAAATAAGCCAAACAACATCTTGTGAAGCCAGATGACCTCACAACTAGCTAGACTGGCTGCCATATACTCTGCTTCGGCTGAACTCAGTGCTACTGACTGCTGCTTCCGGCTGAACCATGACACTAATGCTGAACCCAACCCAAAACAGCACCTTGAAGTGCTCTTCCTATCAGAAGCACAACCTGCCCAATCAGAATCAGTATAACCTGCCAATCTCACTCCATCCCCCCGCCTGTAGTCCAGACCATAATCCACTGTCCCCTGCAAGTACCGCAAAATGTGTTCTGCAGCCACCCAGTGAACCTTCCTAGGCTCACACATAAACTGACTCATCGTATTGACTGCAAAACAGATATCTGGTCTAGTGTTGACCAAATACCTCAAGGAACCAATCAGCTGCCTATACAATGTGGGATCCACCAACTCGGAATCTGAAGCATGAAGCTTCTTCCAGTCGGTGATCATCGGTGTCGACATGGGTCTACAATCCTCCATGTGGAATCTGCTAAGGATGTCCACAATATACTTCCCCTGCCCCAAGAAGAAATGCCCCTCCTCCTGCTGCCCCCCCTCCAAACCCAAAAAGTAATGCATCAAGCCGATGTCCTTCATCTCAAACTCCGCTGCAAGATCTCTCTTGCAGTGCTCTATGAGTCTCTCTGCACCTGTAATGATCAAGTCATCCACATACAGCACCAGAATGAGAGGCTCCTCGCCTATCACAATAAAGTAAAGGTTCGGATCTGCCTCACTCTTTGTGAAACCCATCCCTTGCAAGTATGTGTCTATCCTGGAGTACCAAGCTCTGGGAGCTTGCTTCAGGCCATAAAGGGCCTTTTTCAGTCTGCATACATGGGACTCTTTCCATGCACCTCAAAGCCCTGTGGTTGCTCAATGTACACCTCCTCTTGTATGAAGCCATTGAGAAATGCGGTCTTCACATCCATCTGGTGGATCTTCCAACCCATCTCTGCTGCTATCGATATAATGGAGCGAATCGAATATATCGAGCCACGGGAGCGAAGGTCTCCTCATAATCAACTCCCTCTACCTGGTAGAACCCTCTAGCCACAAACCTCGCTTTGAATTTCTCAATGCTGCCATCTGCAGCATGCTTTACCTTGTAAAGCCATCTGGAAGTAACCACGGACTTGCCCTCAGGCCTCAG